>LGRX02029420.1:0-10852 GCA_001247695.2 Cymbomonas tetramitiformis
GCCATATAACAAACTATAACTCAAACCACTCCGAAGTTTCTATCTGTTTCGCACCATCACGGGTTAGTCGGGTACATACGTAAGGAAACCCTATCCAATTCAAGCGACACACGGCCGTACGGGGCACCCGGCGATGAACCAACGACATTCAGGTCACTCATGATCATTTTGGAAGCATTTCATAAGCATATAACAAACTATAACTCAAACCACTCCGAACTTGCTATCTGTTTCGCACTATCACGGGTTAGTCGGGTACATACGTAAGGAAACCCTATCCAATTCAAGCGACACACGGCCGTACGGGGCACCCGGCGATGAACCAACGACATTCCGGTCACTCATGATCATTTTGGAAGCATTTCAAAAAAAAAAAAAAAAAAAAAAAAATTGGAAGGAGTGGCGTCTTCCAATTTCGAGCGACCGTCGTTTTCAGGTAAGCTCATGTACGAGATTACTTTCCTCAATCTCTTTGCTTTCAGGCTCTTCTTTCCCAAACCTAAAGTCTTTACTCGCAACAAGTCACAAGGAGGAAACAATAGAATTTTCCAACTTTTCTTCCTACAAGATTAGATTGATGCTCTCATTAGAAAACTGACGATGATGTAAGTTGTCCCTGTCGGCCGCTTCTGTCTGCGCCCTTGCCAACCCTCTATGCTCCGGCATTTAGGGACTTGGCCCACCTGTTAGGTGGAACTAGAGTTGGGCTACAGACGAAGCTGCGGAAAGGGACAACGACATCAGAGCCAAAATTACCGGAGCCTGACGTAAAATTAGTACACAGAATTGGTGCACGCTGTGATCTAGATTGAGCCACCACCTGGGCTTACGTATATTTGCCTCTGACTCTGTGTGACAGATATATATGCAGATGCGAATTTGTTTGTTTTGACACAGTTTTTATTCTCATCCATGGAAAGTCCTAATGAAACGGAAAGTCGCAATCCTATGCAGACGGAAAGTGGCGAGATTCAAGTGGTTCGAGAAAAATTCGGTACCACAGACCCTTTAAATCATCTTAGTGACGGCAAATACAAGAGGGCTTGTCAAAACATTAGGACTGATGCGCAAAAAAAACGTCGGATAGTGGCTCAGAACAAAAATCGCTATATCGCCAAGAGAAATTCACTCCCTAAAAGTAACGTTGAAAGCAGTGACAATGATGGCAGGGTGCAACTTCCTAGTGTGTACCTCATAGGAGGTATCCAAAAGACAGCAACATCTTTGGTAGAAACATTAGATTTGTCTAGAAAGGTTTGGACACTCTCAAAACCTTTGCCCTCTCGTCGCAGTCGTAGAGTTAATGCGGTCACACGTAATAACTACATATTTGTAGTTGGTCTCGCACTCAATGGAAATAGCGTAGAACGTTTTAGCGTGTGGTCAAAGAAATGGAAAATTTTGGGCAACTTGGAGGCAATGCGTGAGGAGGCAGAAGTCGTCCTTTTGCATGATGAGTTGTACGCGATCCTCGGATACTCGCCTGATGAGAAAGGAACTGAATACGTGACAATTGAAAAGTACGATCCCATACACGACTTTTGGTACACCATTAGGCCAACGTTGCCAGAAAAGAAAACAACAGGGTGCACGAGAGCGGTTGCTTTAGAGGGTCGCTTGTATGTAGTAGACTTTGAAGGCATCGAAATTTATGATCCACAAGAGGAAAAGTGGTCGAAGGGAAAAGGCTTCAATTTTGACCGAACCGATTTCGCTTTAGTAGGCTTCAACAATAGTTCGTATGTTATGGGAGGCGAGACACTTGAAGAGGGCACCCCCCATGTGGTGATTAGTTCAGTTGAAAGGTATGACATCCACGATGATACTTGGTCCCAGATAGCATCTTTGCGTAGAGCGAGAACTGGTCCTTCCGCCATCGTGGCTGGTGGCAAAATTTTAGTTGTTGGTGGACATGACGGAGAGGGTGAAGGATTGAAAAGAGTTGAAGTGTATAATGCAGAAGTAGACATGTGGAATGACGATGAGTTTCCACCCATTCCGACCCCACGTGCATTTGTGGGTTTGGCCCTTTCTGAATGAAGGAAATTCTTCCATAGCTTTCTCAACCAGTTGCAATTCCGGAGTGTAGCAATAGGCCTTCCAAATTTGTTGCTATTGTTGCCAACGCAATTGTATGTTTATTAGTAGCACATATGTATGTAAAGTAAATTCTAATGTTGTGTGTAAACTCTACACATTTTGAATCTCTTGTCAAATTTAGAAACACGTGTTTATATATTTTGAAGAAAAGTTGAGTTTGCAAAAACTTCCATTTAGCACACATAGACTTCATACTTATTACGCTCGCAATGATATATTCTATCTAGTATGAAACAAAATTGTTGCCTTCTCGAATCTCTTGTCGAATTAAAAAACACGTGTCTATATGCTTGTAAATTTGTTGAGTAAGCATAAACTTACATTTAACACACATCAACTTCATACTTGTTACGCACGAAGTGAAATATTCTATCTAGTATGATGTTCAGTTAGGTATCTAACCACACAAAATATAGTTTCTTCATAACTTTTCACTTATCTATCGTCTCAAGATAGACTTTGGCATGATCTCAAAACTCCTTTTATAGACAAAAGGTTTGGTACATCAGATACAGCCCAAATTTATCATCAAATTGGATACTCATTTCTTATGACTATATACTATCCGTAAATAATAGGGTTTCTTGACCGTGAATAACTTTTGGGTCACGAGGTCTTTCCGGCTGAAACTTGGCCTACATAAAGGTCTTGCATAGACGAACACAACGATATATTGTTTGTTGTGATAGGATAAGTAAAACCCAAAATCGGGTACCCATTTCTTGTGGTTATAAACTAACCGTAAATAATAGGGTTTCTTGAACGTGAATAACTTTTGGGCCACGAGGTCTTTCCGGCTGAAACTTGGCCTACATAAAGGTCTTGCATAGACAAAAACAACGATATATTGTTTGTTGTGATAGGATAAGTAAAACCCAAAATCTGGCACCCATTCCTTGTGGTTATAAACTAACCGTAAATAATAGGGTTTCTTGAACGTGAATAACTTTTGGGTTACGAGGTCTTTCCGGCTGAAACTTGGCCTACATAAAGGTCTTGCATAGACGAACACAACGATATATTGTTTGTTGTGATAGGATAAGTAAAACCCAAAATCTGGTACCCATTTCTTGTGGTTATAAACTAACCGTAAATAATAGGGTTTCTTGAACGTGTATAACTTTTGGGTCACGAGGTCTTTCCGGCTGAAACTTGGCATACATAAAGGTCGTGCATAGACGAACACAACGATATATTGTTTGTTGTGATAGGATAAGTAAAATCCAAAATCTGATACCCATTTCGTGTGGTTATAAACTAACCGTAACTAATAGGGTTTCTTGACCGTGAACAACGTTTGATTTGCGAGGTCTTTCCGGCTGAAACTTGGCATACATATAGGCCTCCTCCGCCCGCGCACCCCCTGTCCCTCCCCCGCGTGCACACCGCCTACGCACCGCCTGCGCAACCCCTCCATCCCCCATTGCCCGCACACCGCATGCACTCCGCTCCTCCCGCGCATCCGCCCACGCCCCGGGCGCTGCTCTCCGCCGTTGCCGCACGGCTAGTTGCCGACCGCGCACCCCCCCGTACTTGCCCGCCCGCGCACCGCCCGCGCACCGCCCACGCACCGCAGACCATTCCCCCCCCCGTCAACGGCGATGTCCGCATACGCGCATATCCTACGTAGGATACTAGTCACCTTGACGTCGATGGGGCCCAGTTAGCCTTTACGGTAGCGTAAATACGGCAACACGTATGAGCTGAAATTCGACCCATACAAGCATACACGAGCTGAAATTTGGCCTATATGTCAGATTCAACTGCACCCAAGAGAAACACGTTGGAGATGAATAACCATGAAAATACGCACATCGCACACCAATTTAGGTTTCCATCCTCCTAAAAAGATCGTCCGAAAGTCAAGTGAGGATGCACGTCGGACTAATCATAACGAAGACTTTTGTTGGCTTGCGTTGGGGACTGTACGTACGCAATTTTCATTACAAGTAGCAAGTGTGTAGGAACGAAATATTCTCTTAGACCTCCGATTGGTCGGCCAGGCTTCGGCCAAGCGTTGGATCGTTCAGCTACGAATATCCACAATCGCCTATCTATCGACAATCGTCACGGCCCACCTTGGGCCAACCCGACTGGCCACAAAACCTTTGGGCTCAACGAGCCACAAATGCCGATTTCGGCTCTCCGGGTATATCCGGGTAATATCCACAACCCTCATCATACGGCCGCAGACCGGCCATAGGACGTTGATATGTTCCCTTGCGTTGGTTTCAAAGTTTATACCATGGTTCACGAAGATTGGGGATTATTTTTTCCCCACCTGTACGTTCACGTACCCCCTATAAAAACCTGGCGACCACGTACTGAAACGAAAGTGTGGCGACGACGACCGACGACACATTAAAGATAAACGCCGCATGGGCCTTCCAAATTTGTTGCTATTGTTGCCAACGCAATTGTATGTTTATTAGTAGCACATATGTATGTAAAGTAAATTCTAATGTTGTGTGTAAACTCTACACATTTTGAATCTCTTGTCAAATTTAGAAACACGTGTTTATATATTTTGAAGAAAAGTTGAGTTTGCAAAAACTTCCATTTAGCACACATAGACTTCATACTTATTACGCTCGCAATGATATATTCTATCTAGTATGAAACAAAATTGTTGCCTTCTCGAATCTCTTGTCGAATTAAAAAACACGTGTCTATATGCTTGTAAATTTGTTGAGTAAGCATAAACTTACATTTAACACACATCAACTTCATACTTGTTACGCACAAGGTGAAATATTCTATCTAGTATGATGTTCAGTTAGGTATCTAACCACACAAAATATAGTTTCTTCATAACTTTTCACTTATCTATCGTCTCAAGATAGACTTTGGCATGATCTCAAAACTCCTTTTATAGACAAAAGGTTTGGTACATCAGATACAGCCCAAATTTATCATCAAATTGGATACTCATTTCTTATGACTATATACTATCCGTAAATAATAGGGTTTCTTGACCGTGAATAACTTATGGGTCACGAGGTCTTTCCGGCTGAAACTTGGCCTACATAAAAGTTTGGAATGCTGAACTATATACATAACATATAACCTGATACCATGCTTAATTGCATTTCCTGGATCAGAAGATGATAGTTATATAATGTATATATATATATCCCACCTGATGCACTTTGGCACTATAGCCGTACATAAGAGTGGGAAGGACAAGTGCATCGCTGTAAGACTGGTTGATATAGTCCCAGTGTTGAAGGCAGAATTTGGCACCCGAATAACAGCTGATAACTGTTGGTGACCACCATGCAAAACCTTCCAAGCGTAACTCTTTTGTCCTGAGATGCAAGTGAATTGTTCATAAATGTTGACATCACATAAAAGCATTCTGATAAAACCCTATATATCCATGTGAGTTGTCATTACTACAAATGACATGGGTTTTGAATCGTCGAATGAGTATAACTCCAATGAATTCATTAGTACAGAATAGCTGTAGAGATTATTCCTCCGGCTGGATTGCAATCATTCACAATCCCTGTACATTCCGGTGACAAAATATTGCACTGGACTGATCACCACATTGGTATAATCTGTGATATATAAGTCACCAGAGAAAGCATTGCAATCAGCACAATGCTGTCTAGACTCACAAAGATGAGTAACAGATATTCTCAGATGTAATAAATGGAGGCACAATGTGACCTACGCTAAAATCGCGTATGCTCGGGCACTGTATTGTGACCTGCGCTAAGATCGTGTATGCATGGACACAACATGACTCGTGCCAATGACGTGACATATATTTTTTGCCACGACATCACATCTGAAATCAATAAATCACTCAGAGTAAAGGTGTTGACATCAGTATAGCACCATTATACATATAGTCATGAGGATTTTAAAGAAGACATAGTCTCTCCGATATTGACAAACATGGTACATATATATATATCCATGCTCTCTGATCATATATTGATATCCCACAGCATACGATGATGGTAATAGCAAGCCACTTCGCCGCTGGAGGGTAGTGTTGTATATACACAGCACATGCTTGGGTACTATATGACCCACGTTAATGACGTGGATTCGGGCTGCATCCCAATAACTGCAATGCACCTTCGGTGCAAGGGGCTGCAACCCGAGAACTGCTATCCAGCTTCATAGAAAGCTTCCACGTCATCACAAAGAGGTCGGACCTCTGTTGTATTTGAACGGCGCTTGACAACCGCCTAGCAATACACTTCCTGGAGGGGGGAAGATGATAAGCTAGAAATACAACTAAAAACCAAATAATAATAAATAATAAAGACAAATAATAAAACAAGTAAGTTGCATCATTGTTTTTGCTTTGGTAAGCCTGACTATATACAGTCAAACCATGCAAAACTCCATGAAAGTTGACACATACATCAGCCATGACATTCATATGAGCTTGATTTTGAAGACCTAGACATTGTATACATCTGGTCTAGCATGTATCCAGACTAGAATTGTATACTGACACGGTGCAAGCACTATAGCCTCTGCCACCGATGATCATTGGAAAGGGCAACCATTCTTGATACTTCATACATATCATCTGATTGGATCATTAAAGGTGTCAAGATTACTCAATGCAATATGCGGGCCACGGCCTGAGTACAACACCTAGAAAGGTCAAAGCCACTGAGCTGACCAATGCAGCATAAATGCTATCTGCCTTGAAGGCTATATAATAAGCCTATTGCCCTTATGTCTTGATATGTATCCGTGTATTGGCATCTCTTTGAGGTAATTATGCCTACTGAATGAGCCATACCAACCATCTTGTCTTCATTGATCATTACATATCTGATCATATCGCCATTGAGCAATGCCTATTCTGTGAGATTATATATCACGAGGCATTTCATTAGTGCACAATAAACAATTGAAGTGCAACAAAAATCATCAGCTCTACATCATACCAAAAGGTTGAGTTGTTGTCAATTGAATTTTTTAGACACCATTTCTCAGAGGTCTATTCATCATAAAAGACAGAGTCTGTGCAATCATGGCTATTCAGCCTTCGACATAGCTGCATAGCTATTTAGCTTATGACCCAACCGTTGTTAAGCAGCCTCCACGTTATATGGCTGAAAAATGGCAAGCAATCTCTTCGGTCATTCTTGGGCATAGAGCAATCAAGCACAGCCAATCCAGGATATTTATCCGAAAATTCTCTTCGAATTATTCATATCTTCTATGTGTCATATGAAACAACCAATATACCACCCTATGATGAAAGTCATCTCCTTCAGTGGTGATTTTGCATAGTGATTTTCTTGCTGTTTATTTTCTTCTCATGCTGCAGGTCTGCTGCATCCCTGTGTGATTCGTCCTCGATGAAAGAACAAGACATGTTGAAGCCAGTTTTGCTTTTGGATGAAGAAAGCTCAGAAGATGAAGTTACCAGCAAGTTTCGTAGCTGGTACAACGTTCCGGATGTAGCAGTAGCAAAGAGGCGCTTGCAGAATAAAAAAAAACGCTGAGCGTGAAGCCAAAAGACGTAAGAAACAATGTCCTCAGTGGATGTTGGATAGTCAATGGTAGCTCTAGCTAGAAAAGTACATTAGATTCAGATTCTGAACACTTAAATGGGCTTGAATGCACTCAAATTTGTACTGAGTTGCAATTGTCCAAAGTTTTCACTCTGACATCATTACTTATTTGTGGAATAGCATACAATGGTATAAACCATCCACATATAGATTGACACCATATTTGTAATTTCATAACATTTTGGCACATAAGACAAGCATGCTTCATTAAGAAATGAAAACTCTTTGAAAATTCATTCTGGAATATTTAGAAATTTGTTGCCTCATCCATTAGGCCATGAAGTCTTGGAAAACCCGCAATCTGCATACGGTCTCCAAGCACAGTTCATCCTCATTCTGGAAAGTGACAGAAATTTTATAGTCATAAACAAGTCACAATTCTATCGGATTGAAATGACACATTCATCATTCATACTTCTTTATCATAACAAGTCTCTGAATAGTGTTTGCCCAAAAATAAAATGTGCACCATTGAGATAAGTGATCATGTGCTGAAGAATATACACATATCACTAGGCAATGCCATGTTCTATTCATAATAAAATGACATGTCAGCCATCCATCAACTACGAAAATACAACTCGTAGTAAGTTGTTGTCATTCAGACACTTCTTGATTGACTCTCCATTAGCTTCGATACCAAAGTTAACTTCGGTAACTCTCCATCACTGATTTTTTTTTGTTCATCATGACAATCATTTTCCAGAACATTGTCTAAGTTGGGCACACTATAGTGACCCTGAATTGACAAATGTATGTAAGCTGCAATCCAACAACTGCATTTGACATCATCTGGCATTAACCAAATTCAAAAACGTCAGGCATATTGCCAATATGACGTAGAGAGAATCAATGTTCAGATTGACATTGTTACCTCTAAAGCATTCGATGAGTAATCTCAGTCTGATTCGCATAACATAATGATCGAATAACATCCTCCATCACCATCTGATTGGTTTGATACATCTCTTTTTGCGAGGTGGAGGAAGAGTATAGATTCATTCATTTTCATACAGCTGCCACACCTTACATCATTGTGATTTTGCTTGGATGTGATTTTGCTTGGAAAATTAAAGATCTTATCAAAAGTTCCAGCATCTGTGTATAGCAACCATAAAATTGATGACATGGTACATCATGCCGATTGAAACATCAAATGAAGTCTTATTTGACTTATTGACACATAAAGTTCATTATGAAGAAATCATAAATGCACATTTCTCCGGCTCTATCATATTGTAGGGGCACTGACATAGGAGAACGATGGTTTTTCAAATATGAATAAGCTATATTGTAAGCTTACGACCATCACTTTGACGTCAACAGCCTGGGATGCTGATTGTCGAAATTCAAGAGTTGAAGGATTCATTGAATCAACCTTGATACATGTGTTTTGATTCATAGATTGTTGATCCATGATTTCTCCCCAAATCTTGAGAAGCTGGCACACAAGTTGTTGCCAATGTCTTGAGGAAAGCATCTGAGCAAAGGATTGCCAGTTGTGCCATCAGGCATCGAATTCCATAAACAGCAAAGCCGAGTGAGTAAATCCGCCACTCTAGCTAAATTGCCCGTCATTCCTTCCAGGATCATGACAAGAGACAATTCATCAAAGTCATACACCAATGCATAAGTCACATGCATGGTTGCACAGTTTGTATCCGAATGCCATTCCATCAAGGTTAAGTATCTTGACAGTAACTCTGGCCAACCAAAAGCCTTCCTGTCTTCGGATATCTTGAGCATTCTCATTTCCAGCTCCATTATGGACTAGGAAGCATCATGACCGTGCCTCGCCAGGACGCTAATCCTCAAAGCCGCACACTTGAGGCGAGCCTTATGAGACAGTGACCTTTGGCTTGTGGGGCGTCAACCCCTTATCAAATCCTGAACACTTGTTAACACCTGGATGAATTTATCATGATGCAACTTAAGTGGGATTATAAGTTCCACATAATCATATTGTCTACGTATGCTAAAGGCATAACTGCCGCATATGATCACAATAGGTCGCAGCTTCTATAACATTGTGGCTTCTGAGTCAAAAGCTGATAGCCAATGACTTTTGCCAATAATTGCCGACCTAATAATAATCAAGCCGTGGAAATATGTACCCAAGAGGTTTTCATCCATCGGTTGTATAAATATGTCAGGGCTGCATCCCAAGAACTGCAGGGCTGCATCCCAAGAACTGCGATGCGCCTTCGGTGCAATGGGCTGCAACCCAAGAACTGCAGGGATATATCCCTAACATTTTTTACCCTGCATCAAATTGATATGACAGGAGCAAGAATTGATCCTTCCTTGCTAAGGTGTAGTGAGCCTTGTGTAAATCATACCCTTACACAGATACGCATATGCGGGTACCAATATCTGTGAAAAAAAACTGCTAATGCTACCTTTGCCAAGACCGTGGTTTGTCATCGGATTCTGTGGCCAGTAAATCCGCGCTACCGGATAACTGAGGTGGACGGAGTTGTGATCCTGAGTTATGCTTGACACACATAACTAAAACGAATTTCACATTAGTACGTGGCGAATTCATTCTCACTCATCGCGATAGATGTTCGTCAAAGCGTGCGTACTGGACAAAAATATTGAGGAGTTGAGCAGACCGGTTAAGGATTATAAGTCCAATTCCGTTAAGCAGGGCCGCTCCGTTTGCATTAAAACAAGCCCCTTTGTTCGTTTATTATCGAAAACGGGCTCCCCATCACCGCCTAGGATCCTCCAAAGTAGCTTAAGGAGGGGAGGAAGAGTTGGGTGCACTATATTAGGCCGAGAATCGTTCGAATATAATTCGTTATAATCGTGGGATAATCGATCGCGCAAAGGCGACGACGGCTAGCGCAAATAATCCGTAACGTAGACTTCGGATGCTTTGAATCGTCTAGCACATACATGATAACGTGTGGATCATTCAGTAATCCAGCGTAGGATTGTATCGCGAAAACGCTCTTCATTGAACCTTGGAACGTCACTCAACGATACGATTTCCGGAAAGGTGGGCTGCATCCTAAGGACTGTATGGCTAAATGCTTAAGGTGAGGGACTAAAGTGGACTCAGTTCCCCCCAATAACCTAAAAACACCATGAGGGACGCCTCAAATCGGTGTAAGAAGACTGGTACCAGCAAGAAGCGACAACAACAAAGACATCATAGACATATACAAAGGTATGCCCGTTGTGAGGTCACA
>LGRX02029421.1:0-44367 GCA_001247695.2 Cymbomonas tetramitiformis
CCTCAGGAGGGCCGCCCTCAACTGAGCGTATCACTGTCAGCACCAGAGCGCCTCCCTCAGGAGGGCGGCCCTCAACTGAGCGTATCACTGTCAGCACCAGAGCGCCTCCCTCAGGAGGGCCGCCCTCAACTGAGCGTATCACTGTCAGCACCAGAGCGCCTCCCTCAGGAGGGCGGCCCCCAGCTGAGCGTATCACTGTCCCAGCACCAGAGCGCCTCCCTCAGGAGGGCGGCCCCCAACTGAGCGTATCACTGTCAGCACCAGAGCGCCTCCTGGAGGGCCAGCCCCCAACAGGCGTATGCTGTCAGCACCAGAGCGCCTCCCTCAGGAGAGGCGGCCCCGCCCCCAACTGGCGTATCACTGTCAGCACCAGGCGCCTCCCTCAGGAGGGCGGCCCTCAACTGAGCGTATCACTGTCAGCACCAGAGCGCCTCCCTCAGGAGGGCGGCCCCCAGCTGACGTATCACTGTCGGCATGAGCGCCTCCCTCAGGAGGGCCGCCCCCCAGCTGGCGTATCACTGTCAGCACCAGAGCGCCTCCCTCAGGAGGCCGCCCTCAACTGGCGTATCACTGTCAGCACCAGAGCGCCTCCCTCAGGAGCGGCCCCCCAACTCAGCGTATCACTGTCAGCACCAGTCGCCTCCCTCAGGAGGGCCGCCCCAACTGGCGTAACACTGTCAGCACCAGAAGCCTCCCTCAGGAGCGGCCTAGCTGAGGCGTATCACTGTCAGCACCAGGCGCCTCCCTCAGGAGGGCCGCCCCAACTGGCGTATCACCTGTCAGCACCAGAGCGCCTCCCTCAGGAGGGCGGCCCTCAACTGAGCGTATCACTGTCAGCACCAGAGCGCCTCCTCAGGAGGCGGCTAACTGAGCGTATCACTGTCAGCACCAGAGCGCCTCCCTCAGGAGGGCGGCCCCCAACTAAGCGTATCACTGTCAGCACCAGAGTGCCTCCCTCAGGAGGAGCCGCCCCCAACTGGCGTATCACTGTCAGCACCAGAGCGCCTCCCTCAGGAGGGCGGCCCCCAACTGGCGTATCACTGTCAGCACCAGGCGCCTCCCTCAGGAGGCGGCCCCCAACTGAGCGTATCACTGTCAGCACCAGAGCGCCTCCCTCAGGAGGGCACTTCCAACTGAGCGTATCACTGTCAGCACCAGAGCGCCTCCCTCAGGAGGGCCCTCAACTGAGCGTATCACTGTCAGCACCAGAGTGCCTCCCTCAGGAGGGCGGCCCCCAACTGAGCGTATCACTGTCAGCACCAGAGCGCCTCCCTCAGGAGGGCGGCCCCCAACTGAGCGTATCACTGTCAGCACCAGAGCGCCTCCCTCAGGAGGGCCGCCCCCAACTGAGCGTATCACTGTCAGCACCAGAGCGCCTCCCTCAGGAGGGCGGCCCCCAACTGAGCGTATCACTGTCAGCACCAGAGCGCCTCCCTCAGGAGGGCGGCCCCCAACTGAGCGTATCACTGTCAGCACCAGAGCGCCTCCCTCAGGAGGGCCGCCCCCAACTGAGCGTATCACTGTCAGCACCAGAGCGCCTCCCTCAGGAGGGCGGCCCCCAACTGAGCGTATCACTGTCAGCACCAGAGCGCCTCCCTCAGGAGGGCCGCCCCCAACTGAGCGTATCACTGTCAGCACCAGAGTGCCTCCCTCAGGAGGGCGGCCCTCAACTGAGCGTATCACTGTCAGCACCAGAGCGCCTCCCTCAGGAGGGCCGCCCCCAACTGAGCGTATCACTGTCAGCACCAGAGCGCCTCCCTCAGGAGGGCCCTCAACTGAGCGTATCACTGTCAGCACCAGAGTGCCTCCCTCAGGAGGGCGGCCCCCAACTGAGCGTATCACTGTCAGCACCAGAGCGCCTCCCTCAGGAGGGCGGCCCTCGCCCCCAACTGAGCATTTGAACGAGCAAGGAACGCAACAAACCCAAGGATGGAAAGAGGTGCGGGGGGGCTCCAGAGAAGGAGGGAGGGAGGGAAATGGCGAAAGAAGGAGCAAGGACTCCGGGGAGGTATCCTGGGAGCAGAGGAGGGAGGTAGCCACGAAAGCGAGTAGTGAAGGAGAGCCAGAACAGTCAGGCTTTTTCCAAGATTAAAAGTTCATAGTCACTCTGAGCGCCAGAAGGGTGCAGGGAGGAGTCCGCGAAAGGGCGCATGGAATGGTCTGGACCGCACTTGAACATTCCGTGCTATAGGTTTACAGGTGGTGTAGTCGCCGGGCACCGTCGGCAGGGTAAGCAGAGTATTGTCCAGGTCGATGCAAAAGCGCGCTTTGTGCTTGACCAGCTCCGGTTGTGTCTTCACCTTGGTTAGAAACTCTTCCAGCTGCCGTAGTGCATGAACCCGCACCCTCACCGTCATCACTCTCATCTTCACCCTCACCGTCATCACTCTCATCTTCACCCTCACCGTCATCACTCTCATCTTCACCTCATCTTCCACCCTCACCGTCATAACTCTTTCATCTTCACCCTCATCTTCACCCTCACCGTCATCATATATCTTCTCCTCATCATCACCTGCATTAACGCTCATCTTGCCCCTCACCTTCACCCTCACCGTCTATCAACCATATCTTCCTCACCGTCATCATATAAATCTTCACCTCATCTTCACCCTCACCGTCATAACTCTCATCTTCACCCTCACCCTTCACCCTCCCACCGTCACATCACTCTCATCTTCACCTCACCTTCACCCTCACCGTCACATCTTTCTCATCTTCCACCATCTTCACCCCTCACCTTCACCCTCATCTTCGTCATCACTTCATCTTCACCCTCATCTTCACCCTCACCTTCACCCTCATCTCATCTTCACCCTCATCTTCACCCTACCCCTTCAGAGCTCCACCTGAACGTTCATCTGTAGCCGGACGTTCTTCCAGCTTCTACCGCGAATAGCAAGGTACACCATGCACGTCTAAGTCTTATGCCCTCCTTGCAGACGACCCTTGCTTCGTTCTACAGGCGCCCGATCCCTTCCAATCACTTCCTTCGCCCCATTCGCTCACAACCACTTCCTTCGCTCTCCTCTGCTGCACACCACTGCCAGGGTGACTTACGATAATTGGGCCAGGCAGAATGCATCAAAGCGCCGACGAGCCGACTGACAGCGACTAGAATCATAGATGTTTTCCAACCTGAATTGGCGTCCCAACCACGTGGAAGTCTTCAACATGGATTCCCGTGAAACGTTCTTGGGCGATCAGCATCTTGTTGATGATGCCAGAGATGTAATATTCTCCTCCGCCAATCGCGCCCACAGGCAAGTCAATCACCTGCCGGCAGAAGCCCAAGAGAGTGTCGCCGGAGGCGAACCCGTACGCGCCGGTGTTCGCGTGGCTTGAAACTTTCTCTTTCTCGCGTATGGTCTGCGTAACAAATAGTATCTTTCAGTTCAGTTGGCAGAGAGCGCAACCATCCACGCCAGCGTTTCCCCCCTTTTCTCCTGAATACTTTTCTCCTGGAGAGGACTTCTGTTCTCACAGGGAGGGACACAGGGGACTGCGACTGGGCCAAAAAGAGCCTGCTCTTGGGACTTGCAGATTTTCAGCAAGTTCGATGCCGAATACAAATTGAAGTAGCGTGAAACTTGTGTCGTGTCGTGCCGTGCCGTGCCGTGTCGTGTCTATGCTCCTTCGTGCGAGTGCGCAAGCGCAGCATCGAAAGCTGCGCCACTGGGACGAACAAAAAGCATCCCAAGGCAGAGAATTTGCTTTGTTTTCAGAAGCTCGTTCAAATAAGAGCGCGATAGCGCCTACGGAGTTAACTGACCATAATATTCTTGTAGTCGTCGAGGATGATGTAAGAGAAAATTGGCTTCGGTCCGTGATCTTCAAAGTAATACGAGCAGCTTGTTTGTGGAGGCAAGTTTCGGAACGGGGTGAGAATATCGGTAAAGTAGAAGCAGTCGCAGTCAAGCGATATGAGCTGTGTTGACCGATCGCAAACGGTTAAGATTCACTCTAACAGTGTTGGGAGAGGTCGTGCCAGCATAGCAGTTACAGTGTTTCTTGCGGAGGGACCGTCGAGCCGTTGTGCGGAGACTATCAAGAACCCGAGAAAAAAGAATATCAAGAAGAGAAAGCTTTTGTCAAGGAAAGTGATACGTTCAAAGGACCTATGCACTCTTCACGTAGAGGATGGGAAAACTGGGTTAAAAGAATTATTGAGGTTGTGGAAACGAGAATCGAATAAGAGAGATCAACTGCGTTGTGAAGGTTTAAGAGAGCTACAACAGATGGAGCAACGGCTCACAAAGACTTGCAAGGAACGAGATGTGTTATGAACCCACCCTGCGTTTGCGTTCGTGCTCGGGCATGGCATTCAATATGATATACATCGTTTCCGCGGCTCCACGGGTTGCAAAGTGAAGTGTCACGAAACGGAAATCAAGCTTCGGGTATTCATTCCGTAACCGACCGCACACTCGAAACTGATCGTCCATGCTCTCCATGACCGCGACCCATATGGTATCTTCCTCATGGAGAACAAGGTTATCCAGAAGCCAGCATATCATGGGCCTCCCAACAATATTGCACATGGGCTTTGTCAAACGGTACCCTTCCTTTTGAAATCGCATACCAATGCCGCCCATGGGGATCACAACGTTGATGCCTGAACGCATTGTTCCCTCTTGATGGAACTAGCTCTTTGTGGAGCTAAGGTTTAAATTTAAGAACGCTGTGTATCTTTATGATGACTCACCGCAAACTTCCGTGTCCTATCGCTACTGATTTGCAGAACAGATCTGTTGAACAGTCGCAGTGTTCGTTTTTGCTTTGGTTCCAACAAAAGCGACTCTCGCGTCGGTCTCGCGTCTGGCTACCCATTCGTTGGAAATGATCAAAAATGAGAAATGGTCACAAAAAAAAAAAATCATTTTCCAATTTTGAGTCCGAACTGGTCTGGAGTTTCGCTTTCGAAATCGATTCAGGTTTTTATTACATACTACTGGTAGGCTTGGTCGATCTCAATTTTGAGATCTCCGCTAGGCCTGTTCACCTGTAGGCCATCTGAATCTGATCGTTCGATCATCTCATCATTCGTTTATATTTTGTATTGATAGGAGGGATATTTTGTATTGACTGGGAGAAAATCGCCGCGTCCGGAGGCTCTGACTTGTGAGAGTAAGTCTGTGACAGTGCAGTGAAAGAATACAAACAGGCGGACCTGGCGGTGTCATCGTGATCGTTTGGCGATCGTCAGCGTCAGATCGGACATTTGTTCGTGTCATCCGTTGAGATTCAATTTTTGTTTGTTTAAGTAAGTAAAAGTAATTTCAAATTTAATTAAAATAATTGAAATTTGCTCTGGTCCTGTAACAACGTTACAAAGAGCAGAGGTTTCAAGACGAGGAGGCAGGAATTTTGTTCTGAGACAGTTACAAGAGTACTGTATCGACTATCCTCTATCGTATGAGTATGCCAGTATCTGTATGACAATCGAATGAGCATCAACTCCAGGAAGCAAACGAAAGGCTGCTGTGAAGGTCTCGATCGCACGACGCGACGGCAAGCGAAGGGCAAAATCGCAGGTTTGAAACATTTACATTATTGCATCCACTCGCAGGAAGTGAATCAGCAGCCGCCGCTCCTCACCTTGAGGATACTGCCTGAGGCCCATATTTTCCTTGCGGTAAACAAGTCAGGAAGTAGATAGATATGACCATGGATGCTGAACGTCCAGGCATGCCGCCATGGGCTGCTGAGAGGGATGCGAGGATGAAGGGTACCGTGCAGCCGTCTTTTTCTGACCACGATATGGTCGTGCCCGATATGGTGCAAACTTTTGTGGCATACTTTTATCGTCACATCAGGGAGAAGAACGGTGCGTCATTACTTCTTAATGCCGTTCCATACTGGCGAAAGAGCTTTCTGCCTATTAATTGTGGTGTAGTGGCAAACAGAGTTTTTTTGTATCTGCTCCAACCCGCCTAATTTGATTTTGTTCGCGTGCAGTTTTCGAGATCTTGTCCATGTACGAGACCAGCTTCCACAAACTCACGGAGCGGTATTTTAAGGCGTCTCCTTGGCCTCCCGTTCAGGCCATCGCACCACTGGTTGACAACGATCACGTTTTCTGCCTTTTGTATAAGGAAATGTACTATCGCCACCTGTATGCCAAAAACACTCCTTCTCTCGAGCAGCGCTGCGAGTCTTGGGATAACTACTGCGCTCTGTTCGGCGTGATCCTTCACGGTAACGTTAATATGCAGCTTCCCAACTTATGGCTGTGGGATATGGTCGATGAGTTCATTTACCAGTTCCAGAGCTTCTGCCAGTACAGAGGCAAACTTAGCACCAAGACTGCTGAGGAGCTAGAACTGCTGAAGCGCTGCGATCAAGTTTGGAACGTTTTGGGAGTTCTAAATTACCTGCAGGCGTTGCACGACAAGTCCAACATTGATGCGACACTTGAAAAGGTGGGGGGCGACCCAACCTTAATATGAAGCCCGTGGCAAGACTTGCGGTGTAGGTGTTCTATATGTTCATGACGATTATACGGTCTTGAGTCTATTGGGATCGGACACTATCAGGAACGCTCGGGTGAAGAGATATTCTCTCAAAATGAGGGATATGATTACAACCAGAGCAACGTTCTCCGGCTGTTGGTGCGAGCTCCCGGGCCTGATACTGCAACATATTCCAGTGAACGTAGGACCTTACAGGAGAACATACCAAGAAGTTGAGATGACCATGAGATCACGTTACCATCCAACAGTGGCTTCCGTGTCGCAAGCATATATACCTCCCTGCCGCATACTGAGTGTGCGCGTTCTTCTAACGCACCTACTATCCTGGTGGCAAACCTTCTACTCTGTATTTAAACGTGATCACGAGACGGGTATTCTTTCTTCGACTCAGGACTCATTGACGTTGCATACATCAACTATTGTGCCATAGTTTTGTTTATGTGCTCTGGTTCTGTGCCCGTCGTGCCTTGGAGCTGGTAGTCGTTGTCACCTATGGGTTCCACGTTGACCTCCCCACGCCCGTGCTGAATAGGGTTACTTCGGCATGACTGGGTTGCTCCGCGTTCACTGTTTGATCGGCGACTATCACGGGGCGCTGAAGGTACAGCTCTTCGCTTTAATCCCTTAGCATGCGTTCCCTCTGCTTTTTGTGGGCCGACGTGTGCGGCCGTGAATTGAAGCTGAATACTGACCCGCATGGTCTGAAAAGAGGCTAAACGCGGCAACCTTCAGACGGCCGCTCTAGAAGGCGACGTGTCTCTTTGTATCGCGCTCGTCATATTCTGCGCTTTTAATCCGTGATAATCTTAACTGTGTTAGGGACTCGCCTGTTCGCTTATGCTGCTGAGCTCAAGGGCGCTTTTTACTCGAGAACGCGTTACTTAGTATAATCGTGCATACACGCAGGCAATCGATTCCATCGATTTGGATAAGCCAGGGCTTTTCACTAAAGTGACCCCTTGCTACATAAGTTCCATGTATTATGTCGGGTTCTCTTACCTGATGACTCACAGGTATGACCTGCATATTTGTCCTGGCCAGCGGGTAGTCTCATACTAGCCTTTGGGACTCATCTCCCTTCACGTCTAGCGGAGCTGTTATGTGACCGCCTCGGACCGTGGTTACGTATGCGTCTAGAGTCATGTTTCTTCTTCTTCTCATTTGGCGTCAATAACTGCACCAGCTCGGTGATTGAACCGTCACCCACTACACGACGTGTTGACATCCTGAAAATACAAGCCGCCACTCTTCAGTTTTCTGTCCGACACAATATAAGTTGACGTAAGGAAACCCGGCAAAAACTGCTACCAAGTAACGCGCGGAAAGAACATGTGATCAAGCCTGAAAGAAGGACCACATTCCTTTGCAACTCATATGGACAAATGCTCGTTTCTGTGGGGTGTTTCTCTATCGACCTCGCCTCTGCTTTTAGATTTCCTGTTTCTGCTACTGGTCTAAGAGCACGTGCCGAGTACGCTCGACCCCACTTTCGGTAGAGGCCATCCTTAGCCCCTCGCACAGCTCTGACCAAGTACAGGTTTGCTCAGATATCTGGACGCCATCCGTATCTTCAACCATATTCTTCAGTACATTAACCGGGCTAAGCAGTATCATATTCGCTCGCCTTCATACGAGCAGATCCTGAAGAAGAACGAGCAGCTTTTCGCACTGCTCGCGATATGCTTGTCTTTGTGCCCTCAAGTAAGATACAACTATGCGACCTCTTCCCCTTACAACGCCGAGTCAAGGATCGTTGTTGCTTCTATCTCACAGCTTCGCATTACACGGTGACAAGTGCACGCATTCCTGGCGCCTTTTGGTCTTTTGGTGCGTGTCTTTGTGACAACGTTGAGACCTAAGTGTCACGCAAGCTGTGTGTTTCAGCCCAAGCTGTTAGACGACACTGTCCACACCGCCCTTCGTGAGAAATACAGCGACAAGATATCGAAAATGTCTAATGGAGAGGAAAGTGTGTTCGACGAGCTCTTCTCTTACGCTTGCCCCAAATTTATTACACCCTGTCCCCCGAGTTTCGACGACCCGTCGTACAACTACAATCAGGAGGCATATAGGCTGCAGCTGAAGTGCTTTTTGGCCGAGGTAATCACAACCGAGCCCTTCCTAGACACTTGAGAAGTATTTGATATCTTTCTCTTGCCCCCCATGCACGGAACTGCGGATGACATCGCGAGTTAAGAAGCTTTGGATTCCACAAGCAGCTGACTTGCGATGGTTAGAGACAGCTTGAGTCTCGAGCTCGTGGGATGTGGTTTTTCACAGGTGAGGCAGCTTCGCCACTTGCCGACTGTGCGAAGCTTCCTGAAGCTGTACACCACCATCAGTGTTGCCAAATTGGCCACGTTCCTGGAGATGGAGCCTGTTGCCTTGAGGTGAGCCTGACCAGTGCAGGAGAACCAAGTTTCGGCGCGCTTTCCTCTATTTTGTCACAGCAGCGCTTCTCTATATCGAAAACCTTGGCATACGAGTGGTTTCCGTCTCCTCACTGGACTGTTTGAAAACATATTTTTGCACGCATTCTCACGTATTTTTCTATGCAGGACGATATTGCTTTGCCTCAAGCAGAAAACAAGGCAGCTTCAGTGGAATGGCGGTCCGAGTGCACTCGATGGTGACTGGACCTCAGCGGGGGACATCGACTTCTATATTAATGGGGTGTGTTTTGCACCTGATCCTGTTGATGTGGCGTATGACTGCTGTCGCAAATACTTAGGCTGCCTTTGTACGAAGGTTGGTAGATCTGCACTTCTGGTGTGGGTTGATGTTTTGAAGCATGTGTGCAGGAGATGATTCACGTGATCGACAACAAAATCCAGCGGCAGTATGGAGACTACTTCTGCAACCACATTTTGAAGTCTGAGCGAATTATGGCAGATTTGCAAAAACTTCCTGAACTTTTGTAGACATTTTAATTAGCTATCTAGTGGTACAAGAAAACAAGTTAAAAAGCTCCCGGTAACTCAAAGTGAAATGAGCTGTGCACAGTAACTTGAAAATGGAGTGCTGTACCGGGAATCATATCGCCTTCTTTTGCAATCATTGAGCATGCAGATAGTGTAATGCAGTACACATTATTCCAGTTGGTTACATTTACATTCCTTTTGGTCAAACTTTTCCTTTTATTCTATGCTGAGAATCATTAGTAAGTGTCGTTGTATGGTTTTGGGAGGAGCATGTTTTATTCGTTTTTATTGTGTTACTGCAGGAAGTGCAAGGGCAAAGATTGATTGCAGGTTGGGCTGTGTCGAAATGTAGAACGTTCTATATTTGCAGTGTGTAGATAGGCGAATGATCTAATGGTGACCATCACGATGGCCCCCACACAATGTAAGGTACGCGTAGCCGTTGTGCATTAGACGAATGATCTCCTGGCAACCTTTGCATAGGAACTTAGAGCGACAGCGCGCGTGTAAACAAATGATTCTTAATTGTCTAGGCACATAAAGCCAGGCTTCGGAAGGAGTGCCCACGTTGTCCCCTGCAGCGACTAAAGGAAGCTGGGTGAATCCTCATACATACTCCCAGTCCGGCTGAGTTTGCTTGAAGGCCTTGATCTCCTCCTTGGTGGCCTTGATGATGCTGGGGCTGTTCAACACCGCCTTCCTGACCCAGCATAGGTGCTGCCTGACTCTGGAGGTTATACCCACAGGCAAAGGGTGAAACAAAATTTCTCTCTGTCATCAGTCGTCAAGCCAATGTAGCTGGGTCTGGTGCTCCTTGCCCGCTGGTACTACTGTCCATAGTTAATCTTGAGACCATCTCCCAGCTCAGCTCGTCAGAAACATGATGAATCCTCTGGGTTTTCTTCTGCCCACTTGTTTCTCTTTGAACAAGGCTACAATAGGACAATTGCAGTATCTTTATGTCGGGAAAGATATACCCGTATTTTGACAAGGTGAGACAGAGCTCTTCCAAATAATTACTTTTAAGCTCGAACAACCTCTTCTGGGCTACAATCCTATTTTAAGGGCGCGCCTCCCGAATATCTGATGAATCTAGTATTTTCAAGTTAGCATCAATCACGCTCCGCCACCTATACAAATCCTAATCAGGGGATCGGCACATTGATTACCCTCTAGCTTATCACCTAATCTACTTGCCTCTTGCTCTTTTCCTTCGAAGGGCCAATTCTGCTTTGTCATCACTGTCGATATTTCCAGACTTGTCAGATTGGCCTTTCGGCTCAGATACGGTTTTCACAGCTCGGACTCGAGGACAGCTAGAGTCAGCCACAGATCTTTGTCCATGGATTGGCTGGTCATCATTCTGAACAGACACCAGTGATGTGCCCTTTGGCACCCATGTGGGTTCATCATTCTCATCCATGATCAGTTGTAAGCCCTGTCTCTTCTTCTCACGAGCATCGGTTTGATCATCCAGATCGTCAGCTACCAGATCATCGAACTCGCTGACGTCATCCTCAGAGCCATAATCGACTTTCGACTGATCAGAGCGAGCTCCTTTGGCCAGGCAACGCCACCCCTTAACCGGCTTGTTGTCATTGTTCGTATATGTTGTGTCACAGTGGCCCCCATAATGCTGCATTAGGTTGGCGTTTTGTTGGGAACCTTCCGGGAGGGGCCAAGGGCAGAGACTCGCAGGGATAGTGAGTTTCCTCTCGCTCAAAATCTCTTAAAAAAGCTTACATTAAACTGATATGAATTAATGAAGAAAAGCGGGAAATTATGGTCAGGTTCGATCGCATGAGGTGACCTGATGTATAAAGCGCGAGGTGAACTTCCAGCGTCTACAACACAAGGGGGGCATACCCGGGGGTTCGGGGGGGCGTACCCCTGGGTTTGAAGGGTAGGGTTGGACACGAAAATGGCATGGTACTAGAAAAAGTGGTCTCAGCCGCACTCTATAATACGACGAGATAGTGGTCTCTAAGCACCCTATAGGCGTCTAGCCGGTGAAAGCGGACATCACCATCGGATTCGGCATGGTCGAAAATGGTTTGCAAGCATGGCATCTTGTGGGGACCCGGTCCGAGCATCGCGCTTTGGCACCGCTCAGTGCCCAGCACGCACCGTGCCTGGTACTGTGAGCACCTGCATGCCGGCTTGAGCATGCCCTAGCATCATATATGCGTCTAGCCGGTGAAAGCGGACATCACCATCGGATTCGGCATGGTCGAAAATGGTTTGCAAGCATGTCATCTTGTGGGGACCCGGTCCGAGCATCGCGCTTTGGCACGCTCGGTGCGGCCCGGTGCGGCTTTCCGTTCAGCAGGATCGCGCTAACGCTTGATGCCCACAAAAATAATGAAGAGTATCAAGACAACCGATACGAGCAAGGCATCAAACTTCATTTTGCCGGAGTGAATAATGCCCTACAGAGGGGGCTTCCGTGCACGCAGTTCCAAAACAGAAAAATGTGATAGAGCAATCGATTCCTATCTAGGTTTTGCGTTGTACTGGGTTTGTGAGGGTGAGTGCAATATTGTTCTCGTCTTGGAAGAGTTGCTAGAACAAGCACACAGTGAAGCACTACAAGAAAACATGTATGGTACTCTCGCATATGCCAACCGTGAAACTGTGAAGCTATACACAAGATAATACGGGTGTGATAGCTTCCGCTGTATGAATGTGATGACAACGCCCTAGGAAGTCAGGTGTGGAAATGACAGATGCAAGAATGATCTGTCTGACATCCGAAGTCGATAGAGGAGATGGCGGTGATGACAGTGTAGTAGTCATAGTAGCCGAGCCGTATCGGTGATGACACAGTAGGCGGTGACACTGTCAGAGTGCCATAACCAACACACCACCTCGAGTGAGGTGGTCAGACCAGAATGCATACACTCATACCAATCTCCAGTCCAGACCAGAAAGAACCACGTTCATGTCTGCCAGGGCCGAAACCCCCAAAAAGCTGGACAAAGTACATACGGTCCTGGCAGACCTATCAGCTCCCTATCTCTAGTGCCAACCCTCCACCGGGGGAATAGTGTGCTGCTGTGCCCTGGAGGTCCGCGCTCCGCACCGCGCGCGGTGTCCTGCTGCCGGATGCTTCGTCGGGGCAATGACAAGGAGTGCCCGAAGGCAGGTCCAGGTCACCCCGTCACCATCAGACTGACAGACATATGAAGATGTAGGAAGGGTCACAGCTGGTGGAGGCAGAGGCTCTCACGTATGAGACAGGTGCCGGTCACGGGTCCCCGAAGGGTACATAAGGTCGTAGGAGTCAAGGCATTGCATGCATACATTCACATAACAGGGCAAGTGCATGCTTACTAAACCTCTAGGGGAACTGCCAATTCATCAGCTGGTTGTCTTTTCATAGGTACATATTCAAATCCAAATCATAAAGTACCTGCAACAAAGTACCTGCAAGGCACGCAGTCAGATACAAAACCCAAAACAAGACAAAACAGAGGGCACTCACAATCAGATCATGCTGTTGCTTTCTGAGTAGACCTCCATGTCGAAAAAATCCAAAAGATCTGGCAGCCTGAATAGCTGCCTTTTGCATATCCATGTAGCTGCCAAAGAGCATCGTGAAGTAGGGCATGGTGTTCTTGGTGGGAGGAACCTTCTTGGTGTAGGGACTACATAAGAGGCGTGTCCCGGGGGCATCACCTCTATATTCACCAGTATCCTCTATACTCCTCTTGATATTTCCCGGTATTTCCCAGTATTTGCGGACGCCTCTTATGTAGTGAGCACAGCTGGTCATCTCCGGCAGTCACCACTGGTCACCTACTGTTATTCTGCGTTGGTCCTTACTGTGGATTTGCGTGTGTCTTGCAGGTGTCTGCTTAGAAATAAAAACGTTTGCTTGTTTGCCGCTTTTAGGTTGAAAAATATGACGAAAATGAAAAAGTGGGCATATTAGGTCATATTATGGACTATACATAAGATAATGAGAATATGACCTAAAGTGCCCACTTTTCTGATTCTCTGGTGCCATCTGCTTGTTCACCGCGTTCACACGCTGTTCTTGTCAGAATTGTTGGAAATGTGTTTCAGATTTTCTGGAATTAAATATCTAAAAAGTGGGCATATTAGGTCATGTTATAGACTATATATAAGATAATGAGAATATGACCTAAAGTGCCCACTTTTCTGATTCTATGGTGTCATTTGTTGTCATGTGTTGGCATGTGCTTGTTCACCGCGTCCGCACGCTATTTTGTATCAGAATTGTGGGACATGTGTTTCAGATTTTTTTTGGAATTCCGTGGGACTGAAAAAGTGGGCAGATTAGGTCATATTCCCATTATCTATTATATAGTCCATAATATGACCTAATATGCCCACTTTTGATTTCGCTGTGATTCTCTATCGTCTGTTATCCTGTGCATGTTCGCCGCGTTCGCACGCCGTGATTTATCATAATTATGGGAAATTTGTCTCAGCGTTGGATACCACGGCTGCCGTGGCATCGTCCAGGCGAAAGGCTGCCGCAAAGAGCGAATTGAAACGTGTCTATCAAGAGGTTAGTTCCTCAACGAGCGAGTCCAATAGTAGACGACCATTAGACTCGTCGCCACGGAAACGCCACTCGTCGATCACGTCACCTCTACCACACAGCTTCGATTTGACGCCCTTTACAAAAGCCTCAAGCCGCGTTTGCTTTGATCATCCAGCAGAGTTCCAGCGTCCAAGTCGAATTTCTTTTCGGCTGGACTCTGCGAGGACGCTGACGCAGTTGGCGTTGCGCTCAACTGGTCGAACACTAATTGCCTTTTAGAGGCTCCTGCAGGGTGTGCTCGCAGTCTTGCTGGAAAGATGAGGTGGTATGGCGTGGAAGCCATACCGCAAATTTCTGCAGTTACGACTAGTTTAGAGGGTTAGAAATCCAAAAATCTAAAATGTTAACTAGTCACCAAGCTAATTAGTTCACGGAAAAGATCTCAACAAGAAAAACAACTTTATACTCAACACGTAGACAAAATGCAAGGGTACGGGGCCGAAATCCCGGGTTAAAGTCTGAAAATTCGCAGCCATGGGGAGTCATAGAGTGAGAACGAGGGGTGGTATGTCGTAAACGTTGACGATGCCGCGCGTACAGCTTCGGAGACTGCGGTTAGCTACACCGGTCCGTCTATAGTCCTAAGCAATTTTGTTTACGACAGAATTTACCCCTCACTCACTCTTCTTCTCCTCGCGACTACGCGTGTTCTAAGACTTCATTCCCGGATCCGTCGCCCCACGCCCTCACAAAGCAAGGCGATTAGCCAGCCATACTCGGCGGCGATTAATAACCACCTACGGCCGGTGATAGGCGCAAACCTGCTAGGACAAGCACACGGTGAAGCACTACAAGAAAACAGGTATGCTACTCTCGCATATGTCAACCGTGAAACTGTGAAGCTATACACAAGATAATACGGGTGTTATAGCTTCCGCTGTATGAATGTGATGACAACGCCCTAGGAAGTCAGGTGTGGAAATGACAGATGCAAGAATGATATGTCTGACATCCGAAGTCGATAGAGGAGCTGACGGCGATGACCGTGTAGTAGTCATAGTAGTCGAGCCGTATCGGTGATGACACAGTAGGCGGTGACATTGTCAGAGTGTCATATCCAGCAAGAGTCTTGGAAAGTGTCTTGGACTGATCGGAAAGACTTCGGAAAGTGATCGGATCGGATTTTCCGGATACTCGATCGGATCGAGCTCGGCTGGTTAAAGGACCCTTGGGCAGGTGCAAAATGAGATAGTGCTGAATCCTTAACACGTAAATGACGTAACCAACAACATACTGATTAGCTGATTAGCGCGGACACCCTATAGTGCGGCAACTTGAGCTAGACAAATCCACTAGACTTGCTCTTTGGCATCAATTGAACCGTATGCGATACAAGAGGTTCCTAGAAATGCATGATACAACCCAAATTAAGAACAAATTCTTGCGTCGGAAGGATGCATTTCCCATCGCGTGCATGCCTTTTGGCCTTTCCTTGAACCACTTGTCGATAGTACTACTGCCCGCGGCAGTCTTTCTATCTTTACATGTACGTCATCGCCAAGAGCGAATCTACTTTTTCCTACGAGGTTGGCCTTCGAGCTCTCATGAAGTATGCAAAGATCGCCTTTGCCATCGACCTACCGATCTCCATCGTGTGTGGCGACAACATGCGGTCTCTGACTGCCGCCGCCAACAATATCGACAATCCTGGCAGTCTTGAGTGCCTGGTGTCCCTGAAAGATGTCGAACACGTTCGACGAAAATACATCGAAAAAGTCCATGAGTAAGTTCCCGCTCTCATGCTCCTGTTAATATGTTGCCTATCTGCCGTGTTGTGTGTGTAACCATGGATATAAAGCCCGGGCGAACACACTCTAATGGGGCGCAACTCCGCCGGTCCGGCCGTGGGACCGCGCCCCTGTGTTCCATCCCCGCCATGGACGGCCGGCGTTAGCTCCGGAATGGGGCGCGTCGAGACCGGTGGTAAGTCCTGTTGGTTACACACTTTTGATAGCTTCTGTTAGTATTTGTTTGATTTAGCATGTCGAATTTGTGTAAGTTTTATTGTTGTTGTGTACTATATGTTCCTGTCAGTGCTACATGGCTGCTAGTTATTGCAATTTCTGTCACTAAGGTGATTGATTTCTGCGCGCAGGCATGTCCCCGCGGACTTACGGGATCAGATCATTGACGATCGACTGATTTTTTAGGGTGCTCTCACTCTCGAGATGCGTAAGGTTATCGCCGACGTTGCTAAACGGGAATGGGACCTGCTAGGCCTCACTGCGTTCATATTGTCCGTACGCAACTTTACGCACGGGGAGCACATCATGTTCTTTCGGGGAGCTAGCACCATTCCCGGGATTAAGCCCGACATGCAGTCCGATGAACGCGGGCATCGTGAGGACCGCCGACTAGTTCCTATAAATGCCACCCACTACCAAACTCTCACACAATCGGTTCCGGCGTTACTGAATTCCCGTATATGGGAGTACACAGTACCACTGTACTGTGTAATAATGTGACATGTAGAATACTGGCACATCATACTGCATGATAATGTAGTACAAGCATATGATAGGTTGATGAGACTTGGCCATGCTGACTAGGATTACCTCAGAGAGCTGAGTGAATAAGTAATGGCCAAGGCCAAAGAAACAGTTGAGATTTCTAGAGTAAAAACAGCCGCATGGCAAAAAGTCAATATAATACCTAATTCTTACTGCAAATATATGCACTGAGTCTGGACATAGTTCCTAAGAATCGACATAGCTTGATTAGTCTTATATAGTGCATAATATAGAACCTTGCACTATATATGATCCACAAGTAGTTTCACAGTCACTGTCACGAGTAGAAGGTTTAGTACTGCCTCCTACAAAATGGTATCAGTGTGCTACGCACCACCACCACCACCACCGCTTCCACAAAATTTTTCTGCTTTGAGATTGTGAATCTTCCGCCAAATTTACGTGTGCCTCAGTTTTTCGAATGGAATTTGGGCTCTCGAGTTACTGGCGCGTTGCATAACTTTGAGTCAACACTGGCCAGGAACGTCGTTTGCGACTTCCTTCAGCGAGATGACTTGTGGCGCTATCGAGAATTGTTCTTCAAGTTGCTTGTGAAAACGTAATCTTTCTTCGCGAGTTGCTTCGTAATGGTTTCTTCGTGCACTTGCGCGTGCTTTACGGTCTTGGCTGCTGTGAGTTCCTAGTGCGCACGCAGTTCTTCACTCGAGTGTTCGCAATGGCGTTTGTTCCTCAGCAACAAAGATTCTTAAAATTGTCAGATGCAACGTATACTCTCTTCGCGCCGTGATCTGTGATGGAAAATTTCGGCTCGCCATGGGAGGCCTCCTACTGTGGCACAGTGTGCCACAAATAAAGTAGCCCAGAGCTATCTTTCGTCTGGCGTTCGCTCTGCGCCTGGGACTCGCAAATTACCTTTACAAATTATGGCAATTTTTGCGGGTGCTGCTTAAATTCGAGTTTGGGAATGGTCGAAATTGTGCTTCTGGCCGCTGGCCCTGTGTTCGCACTCTGACGCGCTGGTCGACGACTCGTCGTTTTTCTGACTCGCTGACAGTTTTGCGCCGTTAATTCTTCTCGGGAATTGTACCAATTGGTCAGCGTTTTCCGCGAGATCTTCGTCTACACTACCCTCTGCGATTGGGATGTGTGCGCAATGTTCTTCTTTGACTCGGAATTGGCGTGATGCAGCTTCGGATTAGCGCTATTCCGCTGGCGTGCGTGTTCTTCGTCGGGTGTCTTTGCGACTGAGTGGGATTACGCAAATTTATGCTGTGGAATTCGAAAATGTTCTCTGAATGGGCAGATGCGACTTGCTTTCTTTGCCCTTGAGCTCTGCAGCGCTCTAGCGTTCTTAACAGTGGCTGACCCTAAGTGGTATCGCGCAGCAGCGTTACTTTGACTTCCGTGGGCCGATCGTTGCCCGATTTTGCTCAATTTGTTTTCGTCTTGCCTCTTCGAGTTCGCTGGGAGACTTCAATTGGGATTTGGTAACGGCGCTTGTTTGCTGTTGGGCTTCTGCGTCTTCGCTCTTAACACCACACGCCTGTACGGCGGAAGCGCTGGCAGATTTTTCGGAATCAGATTGCTGCGTTTCTCCACCAGCTTAAGCAACTTTTTCAATGTCCTCTTCGCGGCGGGCTTCTTCGCTGTATATTCCGCCTCAGCGGCGCTCGGGGGTGGCGGGTGCTGCTTCTGGGCCCTCCGGGCTCTCCAGCTCGGCCCGGGTGTTTGAGCACCGGGGATTGGGGGAGCTTGGGGCTTTGGAGCCCACCCCGTACTTTGTCCCGGAATGGGAGGCGCCAGCCGGGGCGCGGCGGGGCAGCAGGGGGGGGGGAGCAGTACAACGTTCTCTGGAGGGCGAATACGCGCTTTTGGCGAGCGCGCCTCTACCTCAAGAGGAAAGTCGCACCCAAGCATCGCTGCCTGCCACGCCCACGAATTTCCCCGACGGCTCGCGTGACTCTCCTGGGCTGGTATCTTCCATTGTACGTACGTTTGAGTGCTACTCTACACCCCAGCAGCGTGCAGGGGGTGCAGGTGCCTCGGGTCTACAACGTAGCCAACCAGCTCTCGAGGAGCTCAACACGGTCGCTATAGCCACCGCTCATAATTTGAGATCATCTCCTCATAGCGAAGCTGTATTTGACCATTTGCCTTTGGCACCAGAGCATCACGTTGGAGACCTAACCCATGAGAGCGACATATTTACGCCTAGGCGTGAAAGTGCACCTCCAAGTGGCGAGCGCGGTTTGTCAAGCGTGAACGAGTGGAGCGTCAGGCTGGCACGCCAAGCGGTAGCAGTGGATATTCTAGCGGTATGTGCATTGCGTAATTGGTGGAGTACTTGGACAGCACGAGTGCTCAGCGGGCGTGTTTCATCTGCGCTTACGACATGGCGCCTACGTGCCCGTCTCGCACGCATGCGTGTTTCCCTTACAGCATGGCACGAGCGAGCTCACCGCAAGAATCAGGTCCAACGCAAAAAGCAAGATTTTGCTGGACACGCAAGTTCACGATTGGCGTCCCGGCTCTTGAGTGCATGGCGAGAAGAACAACGTCGTGTAAAAGAGATCACCCTCGAAATCACGGTGTGCAACATCGCCCGGTCCGAGTTCTACGTGAGGAAGTGTATGAAAGCGTGGAAGGCTACCGTGGACTTCGCTTCCAAGTGCACCACCTTTGCGGTCCAGCGTGAACAACATGTGAAGCGCGAAGTCCTCCACGAGTGGTCAGCTCTGACGGACACGCCTGACGTGACCCCGAAGCAATGGGCGACCTTGCGTAGACATCTTCGCCGCCTGTGTGGCCAAGAAGACTCCATTGCGGCAATCACATGGGAGGTGCAGCTGAGAACGAAGAGTGGAGAGCAACGCGTGATCCCATCTCGTGGACTCCTTCTGTCGCATGTTACCTCAGCAAGCCACCATTATCATCAACTCTACTCTGCACGACCACTCGTCACGTAAACAGACTATTGGGAATAAATGAATCTCGATCGTCGTCTAAAAACCTTCATTTTGACACAATTTTCGTCGTCTAAAAGTTATTGCCACGTCATCTGAAATGTGCCACGTAAGCGACACGTGAGCGACACGTAAGTCGTCCCGCAATTTTTATTACAAAATATTACTCGAATTATTTATTTGTGCATGATGCTTTCGTACTCGGCGAGTCCCGGTAGATTTTTTTGTTGCATTTTTGTTCATATGCGTGCATATCATGTACAAGTATGCAAATATGGGCACATCCATGTGCAATTTAGGCCAGCATGCACGGTACACGTTTATGAATGTGCGTATATAGGTGCTTCAATTCCCGTAAAATAAGTTGCAACTGAGATGGGTACTAGAATATGATACACAAATCTATATCATCATACAAATTTATTCAAAATACACCAAATATTTGTCTATGATGTCTTCTAGGCAAGAGATTTCGATCATTTCACAGTGCTAAGGCTACTATATTGCTGATACCATGTTTCTCCTTGGGGTGTCCCCGATCATAAATCGTTAGCTATGATCCATCCCCCGAGCCCATCCGTTGTACTGTCGAGTTCATCTTGTTGCGAAGTGTTCTTCTCGTAAAGGTCATGCATTGGCTTACTTTGGCAAATAGACTTTCTTCACGGGGAACCGGGTTGAAATAGGAGCGACCAGAGCGCAAATATTTATCAACAATGAGTATCACGCGTGCAGCAAGCCGGCATGTCTTGTAGACATCGGGGAAACGATTCAAAATTCCATCGGTTGCCGGCGCGTTTGATAAGCTGTCGATGGCCCACACCCCAGCGTTTGACAGGTCATCGTAACGGAGCAACACACTGATATTTACCAACGGAACATTGGGCACATGGAGCATGGAAACGAATGGGGAGCAAGTATCATCGCCACATCGAATCTGCCATTCCAAGATGGGAAGTGAGGACGATTCTGATCTTTCAGTCGAATTGAATCGCACATGTAGAACATGTTCGTGGGGGGACTCGGGCAGTGGGGTTAAAAGGATGGTGTCCAGCGCGAACATTTTGAGGTGGTCCGCGATTAATTTCGGAGACATGCACATTCCGCGAGGTGCCACCATTTCAGGATACTTTTGATGATAAATGCTCTGTAGGCGTAGCAGGGAGACATTGGCTCGGTGAATTAAAAGACGAAGGTTGGCGTCCTCCATAAAAAAAATGTAGGCGGTAAGAAGAGAGCGGGTGATAGCGTTGCCGCAAGGGACTAGCCCAACACTTAGCGCGGGTTGCGCACGCTTGATTATTGTATCATTGAACTGTACGCAGACACATCTTATTCGGCAGAGATTCCCGAGATACATACATAACGGTTCATTGGAATGATCGATTTTGTAAGGAATGTCCTGAAAGATTTTTAACAAGACGTTGTTCGGAAGATGCATTATTTAGGGTTTTATGTATGAAGGTGCGTATGTCAGAAGAAACAAGGGGAAATGAATCTTCAAGGGTCGGGCAAGAGCTTTTGTACCTGGTCGTGAAGGCCGCAGGTCGTGCAAGAGTAGTGTAATTTTTGTCCAATCAGATTCGTATATCTCGCACATGCGGGATCACTTAGTCGCCGATTCCCGTATGCAAATGTGGGCACATCCATCGATGTGCAATTTAGGTCAGCATGCACGGTACACGTTTATGGATGTGCATATTCGGATGCTTAAATTCCCAGAAAACAAGTTGCAACTGAGATGGGTACTAGCATATGATACACAAATCTATATCATCATACAAATTTAATCTATATGCACCAAATAATTGTCGAGGATGTCTAGGAGCACATAAATAAGGGTAAGTGTTGGTGTAGCTAGCAGAATAATACATCAGTGTAAGTATCTAATGTGAACTTGCAAATATAAAATAAAGACTGTACACAAGCGTATATGTTTCCTAACGGCAGTTGCACCACTTTCCATCATCATCATTCTCGGGAGAGGCACCGGAGATCAACTCGGGAATATAGTCCGTGGGAACCGGCATTGTCACTGGGGTTCCCATGTCAGCGACGCCTTGCTCGTCGGAGTATACATGCTCATCCAACAGTTGAAAATACCATGTTTCCCGCGTTTTGCGGATAAACCTCCACTTCGCGTAAGCGGGGTCATGTCTAGTCATGTCATATCTAGGATGCAGCGCAGGATCGACGAACAGTTCCTCGCGAATTAGAAACAAATTCCAGGATTGGCACACACGACATTTTTCGGATTCTATGTGCAGTCGTTCAAGCTGAACAGGTAAGTCTGCAGGGAAATGAGGTGCATTCATATTGGAGGTAGCGTGTTATGTAATCGCAAGCGCCACACTATAATACCTGCAGATGGCGATGCTTTCAAGGTAAGCAGCAGATGTTTGAAGGTATGGTTGAAGGTGCGTATGTTAGAAGAAACAGGGGGAAATGAATCTTCAAGGGTCGGGCAAGAGCTTTTGTACCTGGTCGTGAGTGGACCGCGGGTCGTGCAAGAGTAGTGTACTTTTGGTCCAATCAAATTCGTATATCTCGCACATGCGGGATCACTTAGTCGCCGATTTTTTAATCAAAGACAAAAACACAACCGAGGCAGAAAACCCCATACACAGGCACATCAGCATATCGGCAAGAAACACAAGCCATTGACGAATGAACATTATACACTTCTACCACATTGTTAACATATGTTTAAGTATACTATTCTTATCGAAAAGTAGTCGAAAATCTAACCCTCGGGAGGTTGCAATCCTAAGTCTTACTCGAAATCAAAGTGGAATCAAGATAACATTCTCATCCGTGCGAGGCACGATAGGAGAAGGCAAAGCACATAGCGATGCAATTGCTAGAATCAAAAACGGCGAATGCCCAGAGTGTATGAGGAAGTATAACAGGCCTATGTGGCATAAACATTTTGATGAGAGGCACGACCCCGTGTGGCGTCGAGCCTTGGAGTTAGAACCAATCCGTCCTTGGTTTCGTCTGACACGCTTTGGCCGCCATATGTTAAGCACGCTTTGGCCGCCATATCCTAAGCATATGCTCGATTATCTCGATCTCGAATGATGGCCAGGTATATGTCTTTCTTGAGCAGGATTGCCTTGCTATCATCCTGGCCACAAATTCTTATCCACCTGTGAATTCTGTGTGCCCGCAGATGATGACACCAAGCTCCTCGCACACACATCGCGGTGCATTGGCTACTTTGAAGAGGCACACGTAGAATAATAACAATAAGAATAACACATAGACTTCGATATGCAACGAGGTTGTGTCATTGTGAGATGACCTTTTGACAATAGTAGGGTGAGATTTGTACTTTTTATGTAACATGTCTTACGTTGGTTTGTAAAATGTCACGCATTATAAAGCCTGCCTATATCTTCATCAGCATTCATTTCTCGCTTTCGCTCACGATAGACCCCACCTCCTACCAGTGAGCGACACACCCAGATGCCAGACTACTACATTGTCCTTTTCCGTTTTGTGCTTCCCGCCATCCGGGAAAGACGCCGTTCCCGCGAGGAATGCTTTTTGCACGCATGGGTAGAAGAACGATTTCTGTGGGCCCTTGAAACACGAGTACGCATTACATGCCCCGATATCCCTGGCACATTTACCTCAGAAATCATTGTGTTTCCTATGGGGGATGTGTCTAGGTAATAATTTAACAATTATAGCAAATTCATGTGAGCCATTTTCGATCTTTTTTTATTTTTGCAGAAATGACCAGCAAATTCAGACCCCTTCAATAGTCAAACATTAAAAAATGAAAAATGCCTCACATGATTTTGTCCGTTTTTTTTTTTAGGTTCCTGACACACCCCTCGTGGCTGCCAATATGGCGGGTAGCAAAGTTTTAGCTCCAAATGTTGTGGTTTGAGCACACAATAAGGGAATTCCCGACTGCAGTTTGGGGGTTATCACGCCACCTAATGTTGTAACTGTAACATCCCTAATGTGTTATTTTGAGCATCGTATATTTTTTGGGTGAAAATATACCTCTTATGGATCAACCTCCGCAAAAAAATTCCGCATAAATCAAAATACTCTATTTATGGTGAATTGTTGAAATTAATTTATAAAAAAAAGCTATTTTATTAGTGCACCCTACCCTTAAAATAACGCGGCCAAGGAACGTGGTGTTGGATCCGACCAAAAAATCCCAACGTTTACCAACGCGTAGCAAGGAAAAGTAAGCGGCCACGTGCACGAGCTCTCCGCAAATCCAATCAACCAGACATGTAACTAGGCCATACCGCTCCGCCGCGCCTCTAGAGGAGCCCCTCACTCCATCTCAATCGTCGTTGTTTAGCCAGACATGGCCAAACTTCGCAGTGTCTAAATAAAGAGTGCGTGGGTCCAAACCTGTTAGATATACCCCTAAGACCCGGGATATATTCACTCAGTGATAGTTTTCTCAGAATGTAATAAAGTTGATAAGTTAACCCGTTATATGGGCATAAACAGTTAGGGTTCTGGTTCGGGTGACAGTCATAAACACTTCTACGGGAAGAGTCACAAAAGTAAGCGGTGTGACAATTCCAGCAATAATCATAGATGGCAAAAACTCAGGCACAACTACATTTACTGCGGACGAAATCTTTCCGTTGGCAGAAATAGATAAGGACCTAACAGTGTCACGACCACTTGCTGCTTTGCCAGAAGCCAGCATGTATAGACTTTCGAATACAAGGAAGGGAACGGTTGCAGTTTCTGCCTCACCCTCCAACACAAATGAAAGTGGGAGTCAAACCTTTCATGATCTGCAGTATATCATCAAAAGGACATAATTTTGGAAGCTGATGGGGTGGCACAAACTAACAACGGACTCGCCCCAGACATCTCTCCGCAAATATACACAACGGGCTAATGATATTCATTCAGCACTAATAGCTTGTGACAATGAGTCGGGTGACCCGAAAAATTGCCATGCTATAAGACTAGACCTTTTGGATATAATCATAGATGAAAGATGATTAGAAAAGGACGGATGTGAGCTTTTCTGTAACCCGGTAAACTCGCATCCGAGGACCAGAAGGAGAAGATGCATCCCCGCGGAAGCAATGAAAAAAGCATTAAAACCCTTCTGTCACAAAGGGAGAATTGGTTGGGATGGATTAGCAAGGGATGCATATATAAACATGATTATTGGCAAGGGCTACAAAGTTTATGGGAACCCACCCTTCGATGGAGATGTGAGGAGGGAAGCATCTGCGGTCATGGCGACCCTGTCCCAAGGACTGGAAGCGGCCATGCACTCGGAAGGCTTCGAGGGGATTTGGATCCTGCCACTGTCTCCAAAAAACCGTAAAAAATGGACGGACAAAGGTTTTAAACTGATGTTCAAATATCCAAGAGGGACCATTCCCTTTATTCCCCATGACTACTGGTCTGGAAAGGGACCCTACACACTGCCGGGAGAGGGATGCTACAAAGATAAGTACTCGGATGTAGTCATATTGTCCATTGACACGGCGCTAGTATGGGTTGTCCTGTGAGCAAGAAGCTAGATAACGAGCAATTGAAATATAAACTGTTGAAGTGGTTTATGAATGTGGTACCGCACAAGAAGTTAAACCCTAAGATGCTCAAAGAAACGGGAATACACCCCGACATGATAAAACAAGCACTTGAGGAGAGAGAGTGTCCGCTACCGCCCCAGCTGTGCCCGTGGGTTGAGGGTGGGGTCATTCCGGGTTTGCAAGAACAATACCCAGGTGCACACATGGATTGAGCGTCCCGAAGTTTGGCGGGAACCCCTTTCCTAAACGCCACAAGGTGGCCAAGGGTACCGGAATATCCTAGTTCACTAGATATCAGAGGGTCTCGAACTCTGTCTGGATAAACTCCCATAATAAGATAAACCCTAAGCTAGAAATACCCCGAACGGTCTCGCAACGGTAACGGAGTCTAGCCTACCTGTGACACAGCGTGTGTCACGGCACGAGCCTACAAATCAGTCAGCAGTCCAGTGTTGGCCTAGGGGTCTGTCATAGGGGCCTGCACCGGGACTCCCAGTCAGGGCTGCCTATACAGATTCCAGCAAAGGGAACTCACCCTCATGGGATATCTACCAGCAGGCTTCGGGAAAGTACTAAAGGGGATTGGAGTTCCTCACCGCGGGCTTAAACCTCTGCTGAAAAAGTTATCTAGAATGTGCAGACGACACTCTAGGGAGAGAAGCATTCTTCATGAAACGGGTATCATGCCAGAGAATAAAATCACCAATGAAACCCCAAGCATCATGAAGCTCTGTGTGAAAAATAAAAAGAGCACCGAAATCACAAAGCATGCGGGTAACATCTAACATGTTAAGAAATTACTTTAAATAAGACTTTCCTCCCCCTGCCCCTAAGGGGCGGAGGCCCCATGGGGGTCTCAGCCCCACGGGGGGGCAAAGGCCCAGGGGACGGGGCACCCCTAGGTCCTCACCCTCCACCCCCATAGATTGCCCGAAGCTCCCTCTCCATCCCCATCGGGCATCAGCTCCGTGACCTGCTGATGCTTTCGACGAATGGTGGCCGACACGTCTCCTTAGTGCCGAGCCGCTCTTTCACTTCCATGCTTTGTGGAATGCTTCCTGCTTTAGCGCAGTTATGTATGAGGGAACAGACTCTAGCGGATCGTTCCGAAGGCCTTGCCTTACGGTAATCGCTCACCTTTAAGAAAACCGGAGATTTTGGGCCAGTCAGCCATTCCCATCGACTTGGGTACCCCCCCCCCCGCCAGCGTCGCGTCCTAAGAGAATCGCTAAGAATAAGGAATTTCGGATTTCGAGCCAGCCAGCTAATTTCTTAAACTCATCCACGTCCACGTAACTCAGCCCAGCAGCTTTCTTAAAATTTAGAGAGTCCACCACTGTTACCAACTGTACAGTATGGACCCAGAGAGCCGTACTTTTGACTCACAAGGTTTTCCCGGCTGATATGCTGAATTTCAGCTTATTCGAAAAAAATTCAGCGGGATTTTCTTATTTTCATAGAATTTAAGAGAATCCACTCTCGGTGATCTGCCAGCAACCAATTTCCTTATTGTGGAGAATTTCCTTAGCAAAAAAGACCAGCCAGCTATTTTCGTCAACTTGGGTACCCCCCAAACGCTGGCTGCTTCCTTAACGTCGAGTTTCCTTAAAGGTGAGCGATTACTGTACTCATCCGTATCAAGGCACGGTATCGATAACTGCCGATAACTGATATATCGATATATCGGTAATATCGCTATCAATCGATACCTTTTTATGTCGGTATCGGAATATCACTATCGACTAATACTGCATTGCGTACTATTGGTATCGACTAATAGGTTGAGGACGAATATTGCAATCGACTAATGCCACGTTTGCACTTATCGGTATCAACTGATACCAAATCCATGACATATCGGAAATAATATCGGAAAATCGGAAAATCGGTATCGATCTTTGGATCGCACTCCACTCTGCTTTCATTCGTCCATATTGCCATTCTCCTATGGCGTTAAGGTTTCATCGACTTACGGAATGAGTGTGTGATTTTCGGACCCATCGAAGCATCGATCCGCCCCTTGCCACCCCATAAAAACGTAACTCGAGTGGGTGTTTCGGACCAATTGTCTCATTTGTCAATTAAAATATCATGGCTCGAACTCGCGGACCTAAACGTAGAAAGGCGAATCACACAGACGTTGTGTTGGTTGCCCAAGGCAAAGGATTGGTCAAACGCACTCAGAATCATCCGTATGACTGCGCTGGGAGTGACGATGTGGAATACCAAGTGAGGGAAATCAAAGCGCACAGGAAGTGCTACGGCGTAGACCAGTATCTCGTCGGCTGGGAGGGGTTAGCAACTCAGCACGATACGTGGGAGCCCGTGGAGAACCTGCCAGGTTCGGAAGACGCTATCACAGCGTTCTGCAAGGAGCAAGCCGAGAAAGCCGCGGAGTCTGAGGCTAGAGAGGCAGGGAATAAACGTAAACGCTTGTCGACAGCTAGAAGTGCACCCAACGCCGATGGCGATGAGCAAGAAAGAGATGATGCACCAGGTATGAAACGACGGAAGACTCCCCTTCACTATTTACGCGCCGGCCCGCTTCGTTGTGTGTGTGTGTGCGTATAACAATCATTATCTAACTTTCGTTGGATGACCACAGAAGTTGAGGAAGATGGACAGCTACTCGACCCCAAGAACGGCAAAACGAAGCGTAGGGCTAAGGTGTGGGGCTACTACTGGATCATCAAGACCGACGGTCGTGTCACGCATACGGTTTGCAAGTTGTGTGGCCCGAACTCTACCCCTGCAGCTTATTGTGGCAACACAAGCAATATGCGCAGTCATCTCTCACACGTCCATCAAGATGTTTTCTGCCAGTTGGTCCTCGCTGAGAAGAAGGCCGAGGGCGTCAGCGTCGAGAGCAGCAACTCTGGGCATGATACCCCTGATACTGGGACTATCGAGGCCATGCTCCCCCAAGTTTCAACTGAGAAACGTGACGTTCTACATAAGAAGTTCGCGCTATGGATCGTAAGGAGGCGTAGGTGCGTGCCCTACACTTTCGGAACACGCAGCTTTGTGAACTTTGTTTGCCTTTGTTCTCGGTGCGTGTGCAATATGCGTTCGCTCGTGCTCAGCTGACTGGGGACGTATGCATTGCACGCAGATCGCTATCTATTGGCGAGACCGATAGCGAACTCCGCGATATTTTTTACTACATATTTCAAGGCGGATATACTCTGCCGACGTACAAGCTCGTCGTGCAAAAGGTCCTCGAGCTATCCGCGGAGGGGAGGGAACGAACGCGTGATGTATTGTTGGCTTTGCTCGAAGAGGGCATTCTGCCCAGCATCGCTGGCGACATATGGTCTGAAGGGGGCATTAGTCTTTTCGGCATTATTGCATATTGGTTGGACGCTGACTTCACACTGCAGCAAAGATTGTTGGCTGCTGTGCCGTTTTCTGATGTTCGTCACACTGCCGCCGAGATTCTCGTAGCCACTAAGAAAGCGTGTGCAGCGATGGGAGTGGGTGTTTTTGACGACGAGAAGGACACTGTGTGCGAGTTTGTGCACTGCACAGCATCGGACTCTGCTTCGAACATCGTTTCTGGGTGGGGGGCTTTCGATGGCCACGAGTGCAACTGCCACTTACTGGCGTTGTGTGTGCTCGAGTTTTTGAAAAGCCACGGTGTGAAGGAGGTATTTAAGAGCCGACGTGGAATGTCTTCACACTTTAGCCACAACATCATCGGCCTAAAGCTATTGCACACGTGCCAGTCGAAGCACGACCTGCCAGAGACTGCGCCCCCCAAAGATAACGACACCCGCACTGGTTGGAGTGGTGCCTACCTCCAGAGTGCTTGGTATCGCCAACAACAGGTGCGCATGCCGACATACGTGAGTGCGTGTATCTGCAATCATAATTTCATGTATTTTACTTACGAATGCCTCGGGAAGTCTACCTTTACCTGGTGCATACGTACGTATTACTAAAGTGTGAAGTGTGTTCATATACGACGGAGAGCGTATGTTAACCCCTAAACTGGTGTTGGGGTCAATTTCGACCCCAAATCGTGCGATGTTTTTTTAGTATTTTTGTGTCAACAACGTCGATCATCACCATAACTGGTCTTGCGCCGTTTGAGGCCTTGCAAATATGTGTATCCTTGACGGTGAAGTACTTGCCTTTTAGATGTATGCATGTTATATATCTCACATAGCATCATTTTCATCCATGAAAAAGTGCCTCGAAAGTGTGGAAAGCGTTGTGTGAAAAGCAGAAAATCGAGATGAAATGTAGATATTCGTCATTTTAGACGCTTGCCGTGGACCCGAATGCATTCCGGATGGAATATGGCATCGTCCAAGTGACCATTCATCGTAAATGCATCAAATATATCCATTATGGTGGTAAAAAACTGCAAAATGATGAAATTTGAGCTTAAGTATGAAAAACATTGAGAATATGGTGTTTTTTCTGTTTTTCTGTTTGTTTTTTTATACAATAAGCGTATAAAGCGACACGTAAACGTGGTATCCATACCCCAAGCAGCATATCAACGTGAAGCTATGATCAAAGCCGATGCTCTGAAGGTGCCCCATGGGTTGTGGGCTGTCCATACCGTTTTTAATCAATGGCTTTGTAAAGGTTTGTGTTTGGAAACCCCCAAAATTATGACGGCAATTTCGATATATTAGCGGATATATTGTGTCAAAACATGCGTATAACCTATCAAAATGTTGGGCCAATCGATGCCTAAGGGATGGTTGATTTAGCTAGCACGTGTATGCAACCGATGCCACTTGTAAGTGACAAAACACGAAACTACCCAAAAAGGGCCGAAATATTTACACCAGTTTAGGGGTTAATAAGACATCGGTGTGTGGTGTTGGGCACGATTGTCTCAGGAGGCAGTAAGGATGTACGACCTCGAAAATCCCCGGAAAGCAGCGAACGCGGCGGCCAACCCTGATGGAAGCGTATACAAGGATCACAAGCTGCTGGACGTTCAGTGGGACATTGTGAACGAGTCGGTCTACATCCTAAACTTGACCACGGAGTGCATTAACTTGCTGCAAGGAACGGACTATCCCACTGCCAACCTTGTCTTGCCCCTCATTGGTTCTCTCGCTTTCAAGTTGCACGCTCTCACGCCAGTGAAGTATGAGAAGCAAGTGAGGGACATCTACAATGAGGCGGTTAAAATAGCTCGTGAACAGTTGTACCAAGCAGTGTGCCGCCGTTACTTCAACGGACTTATGGAGTGTAAGCTGGAGGATTTCTGCGTCGCTACATTTCTGGATCCACGTTACAAGGACTTTGAGTTCAAGTATGTAAATAAATGGAATAAGGGTGCGTCTAATTAGTTGTGATGTGCATAACATAACTTGTAAAACACTAACTTTGTGTTTAGCACTTTTTGCAAATGAAGGATTGTGGAAGTTGTTTGTGGATTGACGGTGTGCTTACATGTCGCGGTGGCAGGTACCTTAACGGTGGAGAAGGCCCAAGGGTGGGCCCGTAGTTGTTGGCAGAATGACTGGCGACCTATTGCTCAGAACGGTTCGTCGCAGGATCCCACCTCGGTGTCGATGGTTAGTGTGCCACAGAGGTCTGCCCCTGCCAAGAAGAGAACCGTGACGACTGTGGCCAGCTTTTTAGATAGTGATAGTGAGGATGATGAAGTGGGTGAGCTCATAGTGGCGGAAAGGGCTGAAGATGAATTTGAAAAGTACATGGCACTGCCTGCAGCAACAAAGCATACGGACCCTCTAGTATGGTGGAAAGCTGATGCTAAAAACCTCCCACACATGGCCAAGATGGCGAGGCAATTCCTGGCTGCGCCTGCTAGTACAGCAGGTGTGGAGCGTGCATTTAGCGCCTGCGGCCAAATGCATAGTGACCTTAGAAAGTGTCTAAAAGAGGGTACCATAGAGCACGCACTTATGGCAGCGATGAATTAGACTACTTTGTTATTATAATGTAGAGTGCTAGAGTCCAGCATTTGCATGGAACAATAATTATCGGAATAAGTCCGATATATCGATATATTAGTTTATTGGTATTACTCGATACCTATTTGTGCACCTATCATAATATCGCAATCGACTGATACCGCTGTTCTCCTAATATTGGTATCGGTTAATAGCTTAGGATGGCATATCGGTATCGATTAATTAAAAAAATTGGATATCGGTATCGACTAATACTTATTTTTGACTTATCGGAAAAAACTAATACCACCTAGAACCAACCGATACCGTGCCTTGATCCGTATACGATCGACGTAAATGTATTATTATTATTGAACTCGCGGTGGTACCGACGTACCGACCTGCCCACACCCCGTGTGGGGGCTAACCGTCATAGAGTTATGTTTATCATTTTATAGGGGGTACGTGAACGTACAGGTGGGGAAAAATCAATTTCCAAATTACTAGGTTGGTGGCCATTGAATTGAAGTAGACGTGTATTGACGATAGTTGGTATTAATCATACCCACTCATTGGTTCCAATGTATAAAAATGTATTGTACACGAGGGTGGGAGGATATTTTCAGCATTTAGATAGGATGTTGATTATGGGTCATGTGAATTCGGCCTACATATTACGGTGATTTGGACTAATATATGATAGTTAGACTGGTTACAATTTCAAGTTCACCGGCTGAATTTTTATCATCTAATGTGGAGATTGAATATAGATGTTTAAATGAGAAATGCTATAGCTAATGCCGAACGAACTATAGGAAAGCAAAGTTAAGCAGTGTTAGTGCTGAGAGTGTTAGTGCTGAGGAATAGTGTTAGTGAGTGTTAGTGCTGAGCAATAGTGTTAGTGTTGAGCAATTCATAATTGAGGGTTGAGCGATTCATATATGGAATGAATATAGGTTTGACACAATTGAAAAAAATGTTTGAGTTAATGATGATTTTTCAAGAGCATGGGATTGTAATATAATCATTGGGCAAACATGTGAGTAAATTGGGTGATGATGACAAAATGTGCAAGGTAGTGCAAGTAGGCATTAAAAAAAATCAAATTTACCATAGTCTATAAGGCAAAGAGTTGACTAAGTGGCAGTTTGTATAACCGAATAGACATTTAATGAAAGGGATGACCAGCTGTATATCTCTTGTGTGGCGCCAGAATACCGTCATATGGACCTGCCTTAATGAGATCATTAATTGCTTGTGGAATGGTGTCCTCGGCAATGTCAAACTTGTGAAAGTGGGTAGAGAGTGTGGTGATAGCCAGTTTTCGAACCCTGATTTCCTCCAGAGCTAAGGCCTTGATGTGATCCGAAGGGAGAATTGCGTGACAGCCAGTGGCCGGTGTGCGGGGTTTCTTTCCATCCTCAAGCTTTTGTTTGTCTCCTCTGAAAAAAGGCAGAGCATTTGACTTGATGTTTTCTGCAAAATGGTTGCCAACTAGTAAGTAACTTGGGATCTGTGAGGTGTGTATATGCGTTAATTCGTTGTCACACCAAAAGATGGCATAATGTTGGCCTGTGCCTAAAATGGTGTCACTAGGGGTGTTCTTGAACAGCTTTGCAGTGGCCTTGTGATAGCTATCTCGAAGGGCTCGTTTCTTCTGGATGGCAGTGAGCTTATTAAAGTCCACAATAATACCCAATGTTGGAATCTGAGATACGCCACCTGCATTGCAAAACAATGTTATGCTAAGATTAAGTGGTTAGCAAAAACAAAATTGCAAGGAATATTACACAAGGAATAATACCTTGTTTATTGAAAACCCGAACAATTTGGTATTCAAAACCTATTGGCTTTGGATGTTTTGCAGGATTGGTGGTGTTATTCGGGTGTTGCTTTTGTAGCAGCTTGTTGTTAGCAGCTATGAATTCGCGACGCAAATTGAAAGTAACACCCAAAAATCGTCACGCAAAGCTAGGCTATAAACTACTACACTAATACGTGACGCAAAGCTAGGTTATATACAAAAGTGTTAAGGGCTTAGCTACCGGTGGCCGTCGATTTAAAGTATTAACACCGATCCCCCCCTCGATCCTCGCAAAAAAGAATTATCTCCGTCAGATCGATGGTCGCCGATCGACAGTCAAGGGTTCGAACAAAGGTTTAACTATATTTTATTCGGTTTACCTCACATTTTATATTTTATATTATAATATTAATTATTCAGACGACATTCTGTCGATATATTTATAAATATATGTAAATATATATACAAACATATCTGCGATTGAAATTTTGTTTGCAGCTTTCATCTCAACGACGCAAATTGATTTCATCCACCAGCGTCACGCAAAAGAGCGTCACGCAAAAGAGCGTCACGCAAAAGAGCGTCACGCAAAGCTAGGCTATAAACTACTACACTATACGTCTCCCAAAGCTAGGCTAGCTGTAAACTACTACACTACCTCGTCAGTTGGAAATGTGCAACAGGCTGGAAACGTGCAACAAAGAGGAAAAAACGTCGATATCGCGTGATTGCGCTTCGATATCGACCCTGGACAAAAGCTCATCGTCAAGGCCGCTTCGAGCGTTTATACATACATATAACGCCCATTTCGAGTAACCAAGTATAGTATTATTTATACACATTTTTTCACTGTCATGAAGGGTGAAACCACAGAAAAATCGACAATTTTTCTACATCGACGGCTCCCTTCAGAAGTTTTCAGATTTTTGGCAAACATCGACGTATGATGTTTCTCAATTCGACCGACGTCAACTGCCTACAGTGTTTACAGTCCATAGACAACTCGAATACCATGATGATAGAACAGTAGCAAACACTTGTTGCAAATTAGAAATATCAAGTTGTTGGGGGTTGTGATCCCCCATGATTTTCCCGTAGAATATTGTCAAGATTATTTATTTTTGAAGCAATCTGACCGTGGATTCTAACAAAGTGGGTCCTAAAGATGAACTTTAATACCTCATACACCGATATTCAAATTATACGCAACAATATCCAGGTTTCTTTCTTTTCCTGTTGCATTGCGAGGTATACGTCTCCCAAAGCTAGGCTGTAAACTACTACACTAATACGTCACCCAAAGCTAGGCTGTAAACTACTACACTAATACGTCACCCAAAAGAGCGTGACGCAAAGCAATGTTCGTTCTGTAAGGGCGCCCCTTTTTACAGTGTAGAAGTACGTGACAATTCCAGCGTACAACACAGGCGGGCGGGCGGGTTTTAATAGTGGGAATCGTTAACACTGGGCGTAACACTTAGCCCCATACGGAAGGCATGGACACACCTATATTGGGGCCTTGGGAGCGGGCAAGCACCCCTTTCCAAGCACCGCCCTCCAAGCACCCCCTTCCAAGCACCCCCTTCCGCAAGCACCCCCTTCCAAGCACCGCCTTCCAAGCACCGCCCTCCAAGCACCGCCCCTCCATGGTGACGATATGAGCGGATCACGCGGTGGCAATATGATATCATATCGAAATGTTGTGGTGATACGAAATATTGCGGATTCATGAATTGTAGCGCGGGTGAAGTGAAATAGCGTGAGAAAGGAGGAAGAGGAAAATGGGAGAGGAAAAGGAAAAGGAAAAGGGAAAGGGGAAAGGGGAAAGAAACGAAGAAAGAAAGAAGAAAAACTAGAGGAGGCGAGGGGGAGAGGGAAAAAGTATGGAGGGAGGGGCAGGAACCCCCCCCCGCAATCCGCGACCCCCATATGCCGGGAGGCAGCGCTCCGAAAATCGCAGGATCCGATATACGGCAGGATGGCATATTGATATTCAGCATGCCTCTACCTACCGCAACTTAAAATATTTGTACATTCAGCAGGATACAATTTTCAGCAGCATGCTGTATTTTTCACATCGGGATATATTGTGCCTGTATTATTTCCTGCAGCACAATGACATACTCCCTGCAACACGGTGGTAGGATGTGGCAGGATGGCATATACAGCATGAGTGCATGACTTTAGCTACCGCGGCTTCTAATATTTGTACATTGTGCATCATACATTTTAAAGCCGAATGTTGTATTATTCACTACAATATATATCATGGCCATCTTATTCCCTGCAACAGGATGACATATTCCCTGCAGCACTACGATGGCACCCTGCAGCACGGTTAAATATTTACTGCAACAGGGTAAATTGTTTACTGCGGCAAGGTAAAATGTTTATAATGGAGCAGGGTAACATGTTTACTGCAGCAACATGACATGTTCATTGCAGTAGGGTCCAATATTTCCGGGAGGGACTTGCCCCCATTAATTTACACTGCAAGGAGTGATATATAATGCACTACGATTTGTCCAGCTGTCGCCACAACCGTCGAGCCATTTCATATATGTTCAACTACATCAGTTGCCATTAATTCTTAGCGGATGGCGGAATGCCCGGATGCCCGGATGCCCGGATGCCTGAATGCCCGGATGCCCGGATGCCTGAATGCCCGGATGCCCGGATGCCCGGATGCCTGAATCCCACTCGGGACCAAAGATCGCCTTGGATCCCTGATGTGAGATGAGACTTTCAGCCCCCCCCATAAGGTGGGGGGCAGTCACACTCTCTCTGATCACCCCTTGACCCGAGGTGCCACGTCAGCTTGCTTCCGCCAGTTCGTTCCGCGATAATAAAACCTCAAAGTTATTTTATTATCTCATCTTAGTCTGCAGTGAATTGCGGTGTCACTCCCTGCTAGTGCTTCCGCCAGTCTAATATATAATATATATTAGCCTTTTCTGTTAGGTTATCGGTCCACCATCTTTGGTGTGGCATCCTTTTCTCGGCAACTTTGATCACGCACGTAACCCGCACGTAACCCGCACGTAACCCGCACGTAACCCGCACGTAACCCGCACGTAGCCTGCACGTAACCTCCGCACATACCTCGGAAATTTGTAATTTTTCGACCAGCTTCAACCGAATTTAACGAGACCTTCGCCCCTACGTATCGGCGTTTTTGATTTCGCCGCATCTCTGAACTTTCAACAGACATTTACGCCTTCAACACTCTGGCCAGCAGCGCCTCCGCTGCCGGAAGTTTGGCTTGCCGCACGACGTTTTTGACCTCACCGCCGTTTTCCTCGTCGAATTTTACCCAAATTTGACTTCTTCATCGCTCGATTTGGCTAATTTTACGGAAAGTTACGTTCACACCAGACACCAAGCGCGACTCCGACATTTTCGCCATCGACAACGAGTGCTGTGACTCCTACAAGAGCGCCATTCCCACATTCCTCCCCCTCTGCCACTTGCCTCTGGTAGTGCTTGGCCACGTTACGCCATGGCCGCGCACAGGTATTGGTTGGTATCTGAGGGGCCGGTCTGGTTACCGCCTTTCATGGGGTCGCAGCCCATCGCCAATGCCACAATCGACCTGCCACCAGACGCATCACGGTCTGGTGGTGTGCAACATTAAGACAACAGACACTTGCAATGAACAGCTCTAGCTTGTGGTGCGGTAGTTTCGGACTATGAGAGGTCCCATTGGGCCTGTAACTGCTGCCTATTTTTGCCTAGGGTTTAGGTTTGGGATGCGAGCTTGCCTATCTTGTTGTGGCACCTCACGCCTTCGGGGTGAGGTGGTGTGATGTGAGATGAGACTTTCAGCCCCCCCCATAAGGTGGGGGGCAGTCACACTCTCTCTGATCACCCCTTGACCCGAGGTGCCACGTCAGCTTGCTTCCGCCAGTTCGTTCCGCGATAATAAAACCTCAAAGTTATTTTATTATCTCATCTTAGTCTGCAGTGAATTGCGGTGTCACTCCCTGCTAGTGCTTCCGCCAGTCTAATATATAATATATATTAGCCTTTTCTGTTAATCCCACGCAAATTGTGATGCACGTGTAAAAACAAACCATTTCAAAACCACATACAATGTGCGATATATCCGCAAAATTATTTGCGTTCAGAAAACGCTGCTGTCCATGCTGCCAAACCGTAAGAACTGAAGAATTCTCTTGAAAATTCCTCTCTGGAGCTCTCCTGGACTCTCGATCGTACTCTTAACACTGGGGGGTCAGAATCCTGCGTGACATGTGCCATGTACCGTACAACAGGGGCGGGCGGGTCACGTACTTCTACACTATAAAAAGGGGGGGCCTAATAGCTGGTTTTTGCGAAATCAAACCTCTAAAAATTTATACACAAAAGCGTGACGTCATAAAACAGACTTTTTCAAAGAGGGGGACAATCTAAAGATTTTTCCCCAATATGCCTTTTCGTGCTTCGACGTTCCAGGCTCAATCGAATGGCTCATCCGATCCAGAAATTCCAGATCCGACTTCAGTCGTTCAATGTATCAGTGATCAATAAAAACGTGAAATCTCAAAACGTGAAATCTCACCTTCTCGTTCTGGCTAAAGGAAACGCTAGCGCTACCATAGCCCGAGGAGCTCTGTCCTGTGACCGTAGACGCTGGACCTTCACGTTGAAGGAAACGTTGATAGTTGAGCAACAGCAATAGAGCAGCGATATGTCGAGATCTGGCATTACAACTTGTATGAGAGATGCGGAGATATTCTCGTCGCGTACCCCCACTTCTATTGGCAAACGCCACCGTACTCAAAGGAAACGCGTTACTGGGCGGAGGCTTTCTTGCACAGCCGAAAATCGTGAAGTGACATTGCTAGACTATGGAGTAGGCAACGTTCGAAGTGTTCGGAATGCGATCAAATATCTTGGTTTTGAGGTCCGAGAGGTTTGTGATACGTTACTCCTATCCTCTTTCTCAATTTTACGTGCTTCGAGTTCATGACCTTACGCCAAAAGCGGGCGACCCTGTAGTTCTCGGCGTGTGTCTTGAGCTTGTTACCGATACGTCCGCAGCTCTTCATGCCGATTGGGTGTTTCTCACTTAATGTGTTTCCACGAGGCTTGAAGTAAATCTCCCCCTTGTATGTAGGTTACAAAACCGGAAGACATTTTGACGGCCAAGCGACTTATTTTCCCGGGAGTGGGTAGTTATGGTGCTGCCATGGACATTTTGAAACGCAAGGATTTCGTAGATCCCCTCAAAGAATACCTTGCTGTAAGATTTTCTCCTTCACTCTTGACAAACCCGATCGGACTCACAAAAACACAGTAAGTTAGTTTCAAGGCGGCCTTCCGCTTGTGATGCCCCCGACTATCAGCGCTACTTCCTGGGTCTTCCGCTTGTGAGGCCCCCGACTATCAGCGCTACTTCCTGGGTCTTCCTAATGCCTACAATTAATGATCTTTACATTCTATTTCAAAGATGCCTGATACGAGCCTCAATTAACAAGTGCTTCATGTTTTCCTGATCCAAAGCTAGTCCATACTCATAAACGCCTCTCGTGTCTTCCAACCACACGGTTTGTCTGCCACCGCCTCTACATCATGCAAAGGCTAAGCTATGCTCTGTCAACATGTGTCACGTTTAGTGGACTGAAGAATGGTTTGTCTGCAGGAAGGGAAACCATTTCTCGGCATTTGCCTGGGGCTGCAACTCTTATTTGAAGGGAGCGAGGAAAGCAGTGGTAAGACCCCTTTAAGACGTCTTCCTGAGGTCATCGTCCAGAATTCGGCAAAGAAATTGTCTGCAGATGATAGGTAGCCTTTTGCCAGCAGAATCCTTCATCACAGCCTTGTGCGACGGTGTTTACTGTGGTGCAGGCGAGTAGGGTCTCGGAATGGTCCCTAGCAAAGTTACTGACGGCGCCCGCTTTGATGCAGGTGTGGAGGGTCTTGGAGTTGTCCCTGGCATGGTCACTGCCTTCGATCCTTCTCAAGGCCTTGTTGTGCCACACATGGGATGGAATGGTACGTAACGTTTAGATAGTGTCCTGAAATCCTCCCACGTGGAACTTTCTGTTTTCAGTACCCTGTAGAGCGTGGAATCTACACTGCCCTCTGACAACTCCCGGGAGCTCTCTACTGCCCACGGTCCTCAGCAACAGCACACTTGTGGCTATGCGACACACGGCTGCCGAGACTCCAGTGGCGCTTTTCGCCTCAGCAACGGTAGGAGACGGCGCAGCTACCCTAGGATCCCAAAAACTTTCGTGCTGAAGTCGTACATGACCCGGCGCAGCCTCGGTGGTTGCTCAGGTGCACCTTTACAAAGAGACTGATTAACTCTCATAGCTTTAGCGAGTGTTGGGAAACAGATGATTTATTATTTGCAAAGTGTTGAATACGTGAAATACAGTGAGCGCGTCCTCGCCTTTGAGCTGCAGGCTTGGAGCAGAGGAAGCCCTCCGCTGCGCTGGGCTGCGTCGAGGACAAGCGGGTATACTTCGTCCACTCCTTTCGGGCACTGGAGGTGAGGCCCCCTTCACAGACGTACTTTTCGGAGGTCTTTTTTGCCCTTCGACACTCACGTGGTTCATACAGGAGGTAGACCCTCTTACACGTGCCGTCCGTGTAGGAGCTCCCCCCGACACACACACAGCCAGTACTTGTGGGAGGTGGACCCCCCACCCTGACACAAAATTGTTCTTGGAGTTAGGCCCCCCTCGCGATTACAGTTTACACAGGAGATGGCCCGCAATACTTAGTCCATAGAGGAGGTGATTCATTTTCTCAGCGGTGACGGTGAAGGAGCTGGCTTGATGTGAGTGAGCTCAGAGGAGGTGGGCATATAAAGTCGCTGGTGGGGCAAAGAGATTGATCTTTGAACTCTCACTTTATCTCGGCACAGCGCGCTTCAGCTTCCTGTCTGTACCTTCCTGCGCACACGAGGGTTGCTTGGATCCCCACTGACAATGTCTAGTTTCTCTCTCCTCTCTTCTCCGCCTCTCTGAGGAGGACGCGGGCCCCTGAGATGTCACCTTCACAACTGCGTTTCAGACTGAAAAGAACAGCGAGTGGGTTCTCTCCACCACGGACTACGGCGGTGAGTTTGTCAGCTCAATTCAAAAGGGACAGGTGACGTCTCTTGCCCCGGTGCCCGTGTGACAGCTGCTGGCCCCGCTCACAGGGGGAGGGACAGAGGACGTCTCTTGCCCCGGTGCCCGTGTGACAGCTGCTGGCCCCGCTCACAGGGGGAGGGACAGAGGACGTCTCTTGCCCCGGTGCCCGTGTGACAGCTGCTGGCCCCGCTCACAGGGGGAGGGACAGAGGACGTCTCTTGCCCCGGTGCCCGTGTGACAGCTGCTGGCCCCGCTCACAGGGGGAGGGACAGAGGACGTCTCTTGCCCCGGTGCCCGTGTGACAGCTGCTGGCCCCGCTCACAGGGGGAGGGACAGAGGACGTCTCTTGCCCCGGTGCCTGTGTGACAGCTGCTGGCCCCGCTCACAGGGGGAGGGACAGAGGACGTCTCTTGCCCCGGTGCCCGTGTGACAGCTGCAAAGGGTCACCATCTCTGTCACATCCTTGCGCCGGCAAGGAGGTGAAATGGTCACAGACTCTGTCACATCGTTGTTAGGGCTGGGGGGTCATGGGGCACAAGCTGTGTCACAGACTTGCAGAGCCTTGGGGGGTGAAAGGGTCACCCTCTCTGTCACATCCTTGCGGCGGCTTGGAGGTGAAAGGCTCACACACTCTGTGACATCCTTGCGGCGGTGGGGTTTGAAAGGCTCACACACTCTGTGGCATATGTGCAGGGCCTTCCGGGTGAAAGGGTCACCCTCTCTGTGACATCCTTGCGGCGGTGGGGTTTGAAAGGGTCACCCTCTCTGTGACATATGTGCAGGGCCTTTGGGGTGAAAGGGTTGCCCACTATGTCACATCCTTGCAGGGGCTTGGAGGGTCACTTCGGGGCGCTCCCTCAAATCACATTCTTGCGGCTGGGGGATCAGAGTAGGGCATACACTCTGCTGTGCTTGCATGCTCTGCGGGGGACCAGAGGGGCATACACTTGCTGTGCTTGCATGCTCTGCGGGGATCAGAGGGGCGCACACCTGTTGCTTGCATGCTCTGCGGCTGGGATCAGAGGGGCATACACTCTGCCAGGCTTGCATGCTCTGGGCGTGGGGATCAGAGGGGCATACACTCTGCTGTGCTTGCATGCTCTGCGGGGATCGAGGGGCATACACTCTGGGCCGTGCTTTTGCATGCTCTGCGGGGATCAGAGGGGCATACACTCTGTTGCAGGGCTGCATGCTCTGCGGCTGGGGGATCAGAGGGGCATACACTCTGCTGTGCTTGCATGCTCTGCGTGGGATCAGAGGGGCATACACTCTGCTGTGCTTGCATGCTCTGCGGCTGGGGGATCAGAGGGGCATACACTCTGCTGTGCTTGCATGCTCTGCGGCTGGGGGATCAGAGAGGCATACACTCTGCTGTGCTTGCATGCTCTGCGGGGGATCAGAGGGGCATACACTCTGCTGTGCTTGCATGCTCTGCGGGCCCTGGAACTGAAGCACCTGTTTCTTCAAAGTGAATCTTATTCCGAAGTTGTTTGTGCAGGTGACGGCCATGCAGTTCCACCCAGAGAAAAGCGGAGCAGTCGGCCTGGAGCTCTTCAAGGTGGCCCACACGCCAATGCGCCCCTCGTTCAGGCCTCGCCTCTGCAAAGGAGGTTGGGCGGAGCAATCGCGCTGTGATTTGCTTGATAATCAACGGTAGCAACCATATCGACAGTAGCTTGCATCGCGCTGTGATTTGCTTGATAATCAACGGTAGCAACCATATCGACAGTAGCTTGCATCGCGCTGTGATTTGCTTGATAATCAACGGTAGCAACCATATCAACAGTAGCTTGCATTGCGCTGTGATTTGCTTGGTAATCAAGGGTAGCAACCATATCAACGGTAGCGGGCATCGCGCTGTGATTTGCTTGATAATCAAGGGTAGCAACCATATCAACAGTAGCGGGCATCGCGCTGTGATTTGCTTGGTCAGTAACGGTGGCGAGCAGCGCCTGTTTATCCTTGGTTATCAACGGCGAAAGCAGCCCCTGTTTATCCTCTCGGTTATCAACGGTAGCGGTTCGCCTCAGATTTGCTTGGTTATCAACGGTAGCGGTCTCGCCCTGTGGATTTGCTTGGTTATCAACGCTTAGCGGCCTCGCCCTGTATTTGTTTGTTATCAATTTGAAGTGCATGGCCCTGTGATTTGCTTGGTTATCAACTGTGTAGCGGGCATTGCACTGCGATTTGCTTGGTTATCAACGGTAGCGGGCTCGGCCCTGTGATTTGCTTGGTTATCAACCGTAGCTGGCTCGTCTGTGATTTGCTTGGTTATCAACGGTGAAGCGGCATGGCCCTGTGATTTGCTTGGTTATCAACGGTAGCGGGCTCGGCCCTGTAATTTGTTTGGTTAACTGTAGCGGGCTTGGCCCTGTGATTTGCTTGGTTATCAACGCTAGCGGGCTCGGCCCTGTGATTTGCTTGGTTATCAACGGTAGCGGGCATGGCCCTGTGATTTGCTTGGTTATCAACGGTAGCGGGCTTGGCCCTGTGATTTGCTTGGTTATCAACGGTAGCGGGCATTGCACTGCGATTTGCTCATCAATATTAGTACGCATGCAGCATTCGATGGCTCTTACATTGAGAGTCTTTCATTGAGAGAGACAGAAATGGTGGTCTGATGAGGGTCTGCCTTTTTTTACCCCGAAGCAGCGTGCCACGGCAAATGAATGACTGAAATATGCTGGGCTGATGAGATGGCAGTCTTTCTTGGAGGGGCATGAAAAAGTGCCAGAGGCCACATCGTTAGCGGTGGGTGCCCTACCAACTGTTGCCCCGCTCTGTCTGATGTAAAGCTAACAAGTTCCCATAACATGTTAGCCATGCAGAATCTTTGCTGTCATTTGCTGTCAATATCCAATGTGTCTCTCCAGATGGCACATGGCAGACGGCGTCATTGCGAGGGTCCTGGACGCGGTGTCATCACGGGAGTCCAGGACGCGGTGTCACTGCGAGGGCCCTGGACGCGGTGTCACTGCGAGGGCCCTGGACGCGGTGTCACTGCGAGGGCCCTGGACGCGGTGTCACTGCGAGGGCCCTGGACGCGGTGTCACAGCGAGGGCCCTGGACGCGGTGTCACTGCGAGGGCCCTGGACGCGGTGTCACTGCGAGGGCCCTGGACGCGGTGTCACTGCGAGGGCCCTGGACGCGGTGTCACTGCGAGGGCCCTGCACGCGGTGTCACTGCGAGGGCCCTGGACGCGGTGTCACTGCGAGGGCCCTGGACGCGGTGTCACTGCGAGGGCCGTGGACGCGGTGTCACTGCGAGGGCCCTGCACGCGGTGTCACTGCGAGGGCCCTGGACGCGGTGTCACTGCGAGGGCCCTGGACGCGGTGTCACTGCGAGGGCCCTGGACGCGGTGTCACTGCGAGGGCCCTGGACGCGGTGTCACTGCGAGGGCCCTGGACGCGGTGTCACTGCGAGGGCCCTGGTCGCGGTGTCACTGCGAGGGCCCTGGACGCGGTGTCACTGCGAGGGCCCTGGACGCGGTGTCACTGCGAGGGCCCTGGACGCGGTGTCACTGCGAGGGCCCTGGACGCGGTGTCACTGCCTGGACGCGGTGTCACTGCGAGGGCCGTGGGCGCGGTGTCACTGCGAGGGCCCTGGACGCGGTGTCACTGCGAGGGCCCTGCACGCGGTGTCACTGCGAGGGCCCTGGACGCGGTGTCACTGCGAGGGCCCTGGACGCGGTGTCACTGCGAGGGCCGTGGACGCGGTGTCACTGCGAGGGCCCTGGACGCGGTGTCACTGCGAGGGCCCTGGACGCGGTGTCACTGCGAGGGCCCTGGACGCGGTGTCACTGCGAGGGCCCTGCACGCGGTGTCACTGCGAGGGCCCTGGACGCGGTGTCACTGCGAGGGCCCTGCACGCGGTGTCACTGCGAGGGCCCTGGACGCGGTGTCACTGCGAGGGCCCTGGACGCGGTTTCACTGCGAGGGCCCTGGACGCGGTGTCACTGCGAGGGCCCTGGACGCGGTGTCACTGCGGGGGCCCTGCACGCGGTGTCACTGCGAGGGCCCTGGACGCGGTGTCACTGCGAGGGCCCTGGACGCGGTGTCACTGCGAGGGCCCTGCACGCGGTGTCACTGCGAGGGCCCTGCACGCGGTGTCACTGCGAGGGCCCTGCACGCGGTGTCACTGAGAGGGCCCTGGACGCGGTGTCACTGCGAGGGCCCTGGACGCGGTGTCACTGCGAGGGCCCTGGACGCGGTGTCACTGCGAGGGCCCTGGACGCGGTGTCACTGCGAGGGCCCTGGTCGCGGTGTCACTGCGAGGGCCCTGGACGCGGTGTCACTGCGAGGGCCCTGGACGCGGTGTCACTGCGAGGGCCCTGGACGCGGTGTCACTGCGAGGGCCCTGGACGCGGTGTCACTGCGAGGGCCCTGCACGCGGTGTCACTGCGAGGGCCCTGGACGCGGTGTCACTGCGAGGGCCCTGGACGCGGTGTCACTGCGAGGGCCGTGGACGCGGTGTCACTGCGAGGGCCCTGCACGCGGTGTCACTGCGAGGGCCCTGGACGCGGTGTCACTGCGAGGGCCCTGGACGCGGTGTCACTGCGAGGGCCCTGGACGCGGTGTCACTGCGAGGGCCCTGGACGCGGTGTCACTGCGAGGGCCCTGGACGCGGTGTCACTGCGAGGGCCCTGGACGCGG
>LGRX02029423.1:0-40962 GCA_001247695.2 Cymbomonas tetramitiformis
GCATGTGCGATCTTGCGGGCCTGCCGCAGTGCCGCATGTGCGATCTTGCGGGCCTGCCGCAGTGCCGCATGTGCGATCTTGCGGGCCTGCCGCAGTGCCGCATGTGCGATCTTGCGGGCTTGCCGCAGTGCCGCATGTGCGATCTTGCGGGCTTGCCGCAGTGCCGCATGTGCGATCTTGCGGGCCTGCCGCAGTGCCGCATGTGCGATCTTGCGGGCTTGCCACAGTGCCGCATGTGCGATCTTGCGGGCCTGCCGCAGTGCCGCATGTGCGATCTTGCAGGCTTGCCGCAGTGCCGCATGTGCGATCTTGCGGGCTTGCCGCAGTGCCGCATGTGCGATCTTGCGGGCTTGCCGCAGTGCCGCTTGTGCGATCTTGCGGGCTTGCCGCAGTGCCGCATGTGCGATCTTGCGGGCTTGCCGCAGTGCCGCGTGTGCGATCTTGCGGGCTTGCCGCAGTGCCGCATGTGCGATCTTGCGGGCCTGCCGCAGTGCCGCATGTGCGATCTTGCGGGCCTGCCGCAGTGCCGCATGTGCGATCTTGCGGGCCTGCCGCAGTGCCGCATGTGCGATCTTGCGGGCTTGCCGCAGTGCCGCATGTGCGATCTTGCGGGCTTGCCGCAGTGCCGCATGTGCGATCTTGCGGGCTTGCCGCAGTGCCGCGGGTGCGATCTTGCGGGCTTGTCGCAGTGCCGCATGTGCGATCTTGCGGGCTTGCCACAGTGCCGCATGTGCGATCTTGCGGGCTTGTCGCAGTGCCGCATGTGCGATCTTGCGGGCTTGTCGCAGTGCCGCATGTGCGATCGAGCTCTTGCTTCCTGCACAGGTGTTCGCCATGCAACACGCCCATACCCGCACATCTGACACTAACAGTCGCGGCTAATGGGTGCAGTGGTGGCAATGTGCGGAGATGGTCAAGAGGTTGTTCCAGTGCTCCCTCGTCGTTCCATTTCAGGTGATGTGCCTGCGCAAGGCGGCCTGCGCGTGGTGCAGGTTCAGCTGGTTGTTGCAGCCCGTTCATGATTCTCAGGGTGGATCACCTCAGTCGTTTCCTGATTGGCTTGTATGGCATGGTCCCTGCATGTACCTGAAGGAATAAACGAACTCGATGTGCGCAGCATATGTGTGCAAAGGCGCATCTGCCGCATCCAAAGTGGCAAGGGGAACCCGCAGCAGGAGCCATTGAAAATTGTCGCAGGATAGATCCTGCAGCTCTGGGTGTATTTCTAGGTACTTCTAGAGAAAGGAGCTGATGTTCTTGAGGTGGCTGGGGGGGAAGCAATTGTGTTGCAGATTATGGTTGGGGAAGAGACAGATATTGTGTATGCCATCCTGGTGACCGTCGTAGCGATGATGTCGCAAGGCTACCTGCACCCCTACTTGTCTGACAGGGATGATCTGCTGGCAATCGGCTCGCTGTGCAATGAATTCATGATTCTATTCACAGTCCTTGTGACGACCTATATCCCGAGCATGTCGCAAAAGAATAGCGCCATCGGCGGCGTGAGCGCCCCGGACCTTTCCCATTTCTGCTCCGAGTATCCCTTTTGGACAGTCCAGAGACCTTGAAATATTAGGGTCGGTTTTAGAGATGCGATGTCTCGATTAAGTGCAACAATTTTGACTGATTTGGATCGATTGGGGTCGCTGAAAGAAAAAGGTGCGTGGGATGGTTGGGGTGCGGGGTTCGTCTGACATGGAACAGACGCTTGCAGGGATGCAGTGCGCTTTTGCGGGTGTCTTTGGTAAGCTTCTCTTGAGTAACATTTGGAACAGTAGTGGGGATATACTAAGTGAACTGGAGAATCGGGGCGTTCTTGCAAGGTTGATCGCCTGGAAAGATAGATTGATGCGATCGGCCGTAGCCATTGGTTACTGTTGCCGTCGACAAAATAATGCACGCAATGACTTCTAGACTCAGTTATTTTTTAGTACAACCATGCCCCGGTCAGCAACCACAGTCAGCTTTCACCCTTCAAATATAAACCCCGATCCAGGCCCGGCACATGCGTCGCGCGGTCCCACAGGTGCCGTGCTTAGCCCGGCACCCCACCTCCACAATCCACAGACCACCGCGCTCAGTGTCGGCCCAGCCACACAACACTGTGATTTACACTCCGTTATGCCGGTACAACCACGCCCCCGGGCGGCAACTCAGCCATCGCTCAGCATGCTGGCCACAGGAACAAATCTTGCACGGTATTTCACTCCCAGCTACACCAGGCCCGCCGTGTGAAATCGGCAGCGGGTACGACACGTTACGACACCCAGTATAATTCCACAGCGTCGGTTACAAGGTAACAGCAAGCAGCCTATCAGCAACAGCGCAGAGCTGCCAGTATATAAATCAGTTACTCTGTCATGAGAGGTTACGTCACGGTTTACGACAGTACGACTGCTCTCAGCTCACGATGGCTGAGGGCCCATCAGTATTTCCCTTCCCACGAAATGAGAAAGGCACCAGTTGTATGTATCGCAAACCAGGGTCGCGCATCAACGCGCGATCATTGACATGGCAACTGCCACCAGGCGCAATTGCCGGGTACTTCATCAACCGCGCCATCCAGCGGTGACAGTGACACCGCTCGGGAAGCACAACAGACACCCAGTGGCGGTTCAGATGTTGGCAATATCAGCAACAATCGAGCCAAGCAAAGATCCAGCCGATGACCAGCCCCGCGAACCAGGCGATGACCTCGCAGCTCAAGTGTCACGACCTGGTCCCGAACACGGGAACGCTGCTAGCACACGAGACTCCGCTACGACTCGCGACAGTAGCTAAAAGCCTACTTTGAGAGACGAAGCATCGCGAACTGAAAAGTCACGAATGTTTGTATAGCGCTGCTAGGAACGTAGAATAAAAGAGCGAAAGCTCACTCATTCGGGCAGTCAGCTGAGAATCTCAACACTGCAAGTAGTGAGGGAGGGGGATAACTCCATCCTCCCTCCCTTCATTTCAAACGCAAACAAGGGTTCGTATGAAAACGGGTCCCTGCACATACGAAGGGGAGCGCGAACTTGTATTGATGGTGATGATGCTAGTCAAAGTTGTAGTAATAGTAATGGCAAATCGCATTGCCCAATGATGAGTTTGCTGACCAAAAACTTCAAGTTCGCACAACCCGGTGCATTATGTGCATATTACCTATGATAATTATACACGCACTATCGTGTATGGGTATGTCTTCAGCACACCTACTATCAATAGATATGTGCAAAACAAAGGTAAACTAATCTACTTTTTAAGATATGTGCGAAACAAGTGTAAAATAATATATTTTTGAGTGATCTGTCGCCTTAAGTTCGCAATAGGCCCAATTTTTTGTTTCTCCAAAGTCGCATATCAGCGCCCCGAAACGACTTGTATCACTCTCGGGCGCTTCGTAACACTCGTCTTGCGTGCATTGTGTGGAATATATGCGAGCCCAGTGTTTGCCTTGTCTCAGCATAGGCTCATTCTTGAAGCCACCAACTCCCACGACGGCTACAGCATCCCGTCCATTGTTGCTGCCTGAATGCATATGCATTGCATGTTTGTCCCACGTAGATACCTGCATGTCTGTATAGCAATGGCCATACTTTTCGGATGCATATCGCATCCTCTCATGGCTTCGAGCATGCGCTTGTGAGTGTCCTGTTACAATGAAAGCGCCTGCTTTCCGGCATGTTTCATATGCGTCCCAGCCTGTGGCGTCTGATTTGTACGTTGTTTGCATGTCTTCCATCGTCATATGTCATACACAAACCTTCCCGTATCGCGTTACTTGCATCGAGTTTCTGGCGCATGAACTCCACATGTTTTCTGTTTGCACCTTCGCCAGCTCGCTCGACTCCGACTGAGCTAAAAACAAAGAATACACCTTTCTAGGGGCACGAGTAGTCGACACCATATTTCCCCGTGCAGATCGCGTTATCGGGCTGGTGCAGCGGCAACCTATATGCACGGCAACCTTCCATCCCATCCCACAAGCCACCATTCCATATGTTCCGCACAGAATCGTCTTTGCAAGCAGATGGATCAGGTGCCCCCTCGTCGCAATTACTGTCGCGGTTGCCCTTCGCTGCAAGATAGCCCATCCCCTGCAACTCCTGCTTCAGAAAATTGTGCCACGTTGGTGGGGAGCTTTCGTAGTCGAAATCGCCAGCGTGAACTACAAGGTCAACATTCTTCTCTCGCATAAGTTTAAACACGCTCCTTGCATATGCTGATGGCGTTCTGCAATAACCTCCTTTATAATTCAAGCACGGTTCGCAGTTGATATCATATATCCTTTGCATGTTGCCCCAAAAGTCTCGATACGGCTGACCCGATGTCGACTTACCGGAACCAGTATCTGCTACAAAACCTACACGCAGAGCGGATGCTCCTGAGTCAAACACGAATAACAGAAAGCAGAAGTAGGAAGGCACCGCCTCTGTCACGGTCAAGCGCGCCACCATTTCCTGCTGGTTCGGTTCGGTTCGGTTCGGTTTGGTTGATACGCTCGAATATCGTGGACGGGTTGCTGATCGGTGCAGTCTCCCTAAAGTGTACGTAGACAGGAGCGGGAGGAGGATCGCAGTGAGACTGGATCAGGCAGCGAGGCTGCACTGATGTTGACAAATCCATGTTGGAACGGGGTAAGGTCAGCCGCTCCATGAGAGGTCGCCGTAGAAGGTACCAGTGGCTGTGACTGTTGTGGCTGTCGCTGCTGCTGCTGCTGTAACTGCTGCTGCTGCATCTGCTGCTCCACGCAGCTGTTGTTGTTGCACCCACTGTTGTTGCTGTTGCTGATGTGCATACCACTGTTGCTGCTGCTGCAACTGCTGGTGAAATGGCGAAGGATAGGTTCCGGTTGGATGATGTGTCCCCAGGGTAAACGGCACTGGGGACATCCCCCCAGTGAGAGGAGCTGACTGGGGCAACACCCAACTGACGCCATTCCAGACAGCTTGAGTAGGTGTACCATTCGGTAACGTGTAGGGTCGAGGTATGGCAGTATAGGGCATGGAGGTGCCTAATTGCGGATAGGAGTAAGCGGACGGTGGATGGGTAGTGATGGTGGGCGAAAGGAGTGGGTATTGGTCATACCCTATTGCTGGCTCTGAGCTCGGGTGCGACATTGTTTCTAGTTATCCTCGTCCTCTGTCTGGAGCCAAGGGGGGGGGAATTAGGTGAATATGGAGGGGAGGATGGTGAACCGGAGTCGGAGGGGCTAGCTGTGGAAAGGTGGGGGTTCACAGGCACGAGGAATACCCCGTTGCTGTTAGGAGTTGGAGATGGAACATGAAGGAAGTAGACTTCGAAGGTGGGGTCATGGTAAAGGTATAGCAGAGTAGGGTCTATGGTCATACAGAGTTGAGCTAAAGCTGAGTTTTCACTGTTTTCTAAGTGGAATTTTGGTGGTAAGGGCACTTGTTAAGGTCTGTGGAAGGGGTTTTGGGGGCCATATGGAGTCTGAGAGGGAGGGTTTTGGTGGTGAAACCTGCCAGGCTAGAGTTGGGTGTTGCTGGAAGGTGGCTAAACGTGCTGAAAAGTGATGTTTTGGCCGTTTTTGCCACTTTTAAGGCTCTATAACTAATTGCATGGCTGGAGTGAGGCTATGATAGATCCGGATATCAAAATATACTGCCCAAAATAGGTCGGATATGGCCTCCTCGGAAGTTTCGACTTTACATATTGCCAGGCATGCTTGGGTCGAAGTTCAGTTTTGAGCCCCCATACTTAATGAACGTGTATACTGCTTTTCCGTGATGATTGGGAACGTTGTTGGGCTTCCTTCTTCGGGGGGGAAATGACGTTTTAGACGTAAAAATTGCGCCCAAGTTCCCCAAAGTTCAGCTCTCCCACCGCAGTATACCGTAGGTTATGACAGGTCCGTGGGCGAACTCACAGCACACTGATACGAATTGTAACGGGGCACTAGTCTATATACTCAGAAGCTGTTTTTGTTTGAACATGCAAAGGTACATTATTCTTTTTGCACTATATCACCGGAACAGGGCCAGATTCATTAGGTGCAAACGTTAGTTACGATCTGAGTTCTGAAGGCCGCACACCTCTCAAGTGCTCCACTTATTCTTGTAACACGGGCAACTCGGTCAACCGACCCGACTACCCGATGCCATATCACGATGCACCGTTCGATTCTGACCCGCGATCATAATTATCTCGATTCATTCCATTTCTGATTCGATGTAACATCTTCGATTCTGATGTCTCGTTGACAGGCAGTCCCGGTGACGGTCATACAGTACTGCCATACTGTCGTACTGTCATGATGTCATAATGTCATCGGGTCACACTGTCAACCCCCCAGACATCTGATACTCATTATCATCGTTTCGTCAATCTGAATACGAATTCGACCGTAGTCCGATGATCTGACCAAGTGCCACTATGAATGTCATACGACACTGTCATACTACTGTAATATCATAGTGGCATAGTGGCATACTGTCATCCCCCGGACATCTGATACTCATTCTTACCATAATCTTAAGCCCGACTTCAATGTCACCCTATCAATCCCTGATTACCCTTGGCGACACACATCGGCTCAGGTATACCGGCTTACGCTGTGCCTCCGGGCACAAAACGCCCCCGTGTCACCACGTTGGACACCCTACACCTCCAAATGCAGGCGGAACAGCAGCGCGCGACCGTCGAAGGGGTGTCGTTTGGCGGTGGAGTGGGTAGACGTTCAGTGTTGCTCCACGTAGCAGTACGTAGAGCATGGTGAAGACCCCTACAAATTTAGGAATCGTAGGTAGGGCCATGTTTGCCTTGTATCTACCTTGTGTCTGGATGGCCAAAAACCACGACCAGACATGGCCATGTTTAGTCAGTTTTTCCGCGGCGCAACACAACCCAAGTAGGGCCATGTTTGGTCGTGGTTTTTGGCCTTACTTACCCCCTACCTACCCCCTACCTACCCAATGTCTAACGCACCATACGTACGCCCGTGAATGCATGAATCACTTAGACATTGGGTAGATACAAGGTAAATATGGCCATGTCTATACATAAACAAGGGTAAGTAGGGCCCTACCTATCATGCATCTATACTCAAGTATTGGGTAAGTATGGCCATGTCTATACATAAACAAGGGTAAGTAGGGCCCTACCTATCATGTATCTGTACTCAAGTACAGGGTAAGTATGGCCATGTATATACATAAACAAGGGTAAGTAGGGCCCTACCTATCATGTATCTATGCTCAGGTACTGATCGGAAATGGCCATGTTTATACATAAACAAGGGTAAGTAGGGCCCTACCTATCATGTATCTATACTCAATTACTAGTCAGGTAAGGCCATGTTTATACATAAACAAGGGTAAGTAGGGCCCTACCTATCATGTATCTATACTCAAGTACAGGGTAAGTATGGCCATGTTTATATATAAACAAGGGTAAGTAGGGCCCTACCTATCATGTATCCATGCTCAAGTACAGGGTAAGTATGGCAATGTTTGAATGATTTTTCAATTAAAAATATTTACTGAAAGTGTACATTTTTCTATTTTCTGCTCCTCTTGTTCCCTTTCACTGCAGGACTGTCTACATTTCTCTTATTTTTGCCTTTTTCAGAAGGAGAAGGAGCCTCTTCCTTCTCGTCCTCGTCCTCGTCCTCCTCTTCATCCCCCTTTTCGGGCGCATCATCATCCGCCGGGGGTACATAGTCCCCATCCTCCTCGTCCTCGTCCTCGTCCTCCGCGGAGGTTCCCGCCGGTTTAGGCACTTTCAGCCCGTCGGGCTTCCCGGAGTGGTAGTACAACAACTCCTTTCCGTCGTCGTACCTTTGTGTTGCTTGCTCCCATGGCACGCAACACAAGAGGCTCCCCGTAGCGAACCTCCCCTTGAGGAAGTCATCGAGGTGCCTCTTGAACTCTGCCTTCTCAGGCACTTTTTCCTCCACCTGTTCGAACAGGTAGAGTAGTGCCTTTTTGACCCGGTCCTGGTGGACCGGGTCGTACAGAGTCCAATGGAACTCCGTGATCTGCAAGCACACGCGTAAGTTAGTTCGAAGTGTAAACATGTCCGAATATGGCCATGTTTAAGCGGTTTCGTAGGAAAACATTGCAGGTAGGGCCATGTTCGGGTCTTACCTTGATGCACAGCTGGTCGCGTGGGAGCCCCCCCGCCACCTGGTGCCCAAAGTGCCATGCCGGCTTCTTGGGCACCGTCTCCACCACCACCCCGCAGAGCAGGGGGGTGTGGACCTGCGGGGTGAGGTCGTCCTTGTACCAAGAGGTGGGAACATCGGGTGTCCCCGCCTTCCACCTCTTCTCCTCATCCTCCACCTCGTGGTCCTCGCTAGCCATGAGCAAGGCGTGGTCGCCGACCTTGAGGCGGCCGTGCTCAAGCACCTCCTGTTCGGCCGCCCGCTTTCGGGCTTCGGCCACCTTGAGCCCTTGGCGCTTGGGCGCCATGGGCTCCTTGCCCTTGCCCGCCATGGCCTCCTTGCCCTTGGGCCCGGCCTTCTCCTTGCCCTTGGGCTCGGCCTTCTCCTTGCCCTTGGGCTCGGCCTTCCCCTTGCCCCTGGCCTCCTCCTCCTCCTCCTCCTCCTCCTCCTCCTTGGCGTCGATAAGATCCCGCAGGATTGCCTTCCGATCCTCTGCTGCCACGACCAACACTAAGTTAGTTTCAAACATGGCCATGTTTGCATAGGTAGTGTGTAAACATGGCCTTACTTGTATAGTACTTCTGTACTAAACGGTGCGAACAGGGCCTTACTTGCACATAAGAAACGAAGAACTTATCACAAAACTTATTTCAAGCAAAGAACGCACCTTCCGTTGGGACGTCGCCGTTCTGGGTCAAACCCGCAGCCTCCACCCCGGCCTTGATCTCGGCCGTTGTGGGTTGGCCTTTCTTTTGGGAAAACACCTCCACGTTGGCGGTGGTGTATGCATGCCCGGGTATGTTGCATACCCAGACATGCACCTCCCCCGCCTTGAGGCGCCACCTCCCCCACTTGTGACGGCGCCTCAAATTTTGCATCAAGGTGGACAACTTCATATGCTGGTTGTCCCCACTTGAGCCCAACGTGGCGGTGAGGGGCATTAGTTCCGCCATTCGACGGCGGAACCTATCCCTAGCCAGGGTCTGTTTATCCAGACCCTGGAAGGGATTTACATGCCCCTTCACCACCATATCGTCTGTGAAATCAAACACAAACACCCCACACGTTAGCATCTGAACTTCCTGCGACAGGACAACATAAAACACAAGCAGGACACTACCCAAACATTGCCCTATTTACGCAGTGTACACCCCCTACCTACAACTGGAAGGTGGGCGAACAGGGCTGTGTTCGTGCAATGTTCTAACACCCTAGCAAGTGTTTTTCAAGCAGGATTTCGGCTGGGTTACTCACGGAAGACGTCTCTCCTGTGTTGCGCCGCCTCCTTCCCCTCCTTTTTTTGCGCTTTCTGAAGATTTTTAACTGAATCCCCTGTGGACTTCACCTTGGCCATCGCAAGGGCGAAGCGGTCAAGCCCACTCCCCTTCTTGCTTTCGGCCCCCGGATCCTCCTCCTCCTCCTCCTCCTCCTCCTCCTCGTCCGTGTCCTCGGAGCCACCGCTCTCGGAGTCGGACGCATTTAAAAGCGCATACTTGCGCTTGTATTGCCGGTACTTTTCCTTGTCCGCGAGCTTGCCCATTTTCGCGCGGGCAGATTTAAATTGGTCGTAGGACAACATGCCGCTCGGCATTTTTCAAATCACTTACGTTTCTAGGGAGGGAGGTGGTGCTTCGCAGGCAGCAGTAAATTTTAGCCTTAAAACGGTATCGCTCGCTTTAATAAACCGTTTTGACTACTTCCTGCAAGGTAAAGCACCACCTCCCTCCCTCGTATCCGTTCCACGCAGTACGCCGCCTGCGTTTCCGTGGATCGATGAGAAGGGGAAGGGAAGCGGGATTCGCGGTCACTCGAGGTCAACGCATTTCGTATTCGCATCGGACGCCCCAATTTGAAATTACTTTGGCACTTTCGATCGCCAGGCGTTGGATTCGTCGATCAGTCGGATTCGAATCGCGCCGCGCGCATGACCATGCCCCAGGGCAACGCAAGTTTCCGTCGTCTTCTAGTTTTGTTTTTTGTTCTCGCAAGTTGAAGTTCCACATAATAAAGGCCTTTTTTCCAAAGGCCTTTACAACCTTTCAACAAACCGTTTTCACCATTGTAGTCTGCGCCCAAGCCCCCTTCTTTTGAGCTCAACTTTGTTTTTTCACCAAAATGACCGATTTTTTTGGCACGCCCGCCTGCACCCTAAGGTATGGTCTAGACATGACCATGTTTGGGTCGTTTCCCCATTGGGTTTTGCATTTGGGGCATTGATTTGGGCTATGTGCGCCGCGGAAGATGTCTACCTTGTGTTCGCGTGAATGCTGTTCGAACCGGGCCATACCAGGGCAATTCTACTCAGGTACAAGGTAAACATCTTCCGCGGCGCAACACAACGTGGTTTGCCTTGTTTTACTGCCAACATTGCCCAAAAATGGCCAAGTTTGCCACGTGTTTTTAAACACAGATCAAACATGGTCCGTTTTATGTACGTCTTGCCCAATGTTGGCAGTAAAACAAGGCTAACAAGGCCGTGTTTCACCATCTCGGCTGTTGAAACTGCTTAGGTAGGGCCATGTTTACGCCATACTTATGATGGTACAGCAGGTTACGTACGTGGGCAAAAGCGGTTTGCAGGCACAATAGGCGATGACATCCCGCGCACAGAGATTGGCGCAAGGTGGGATTCCGGAGGAGAGACGGAGGGTCAATCCCGCGAAAAGAGCCACTGTTGCATATCGCTTGGCAAATTCTCCGGGTGAGGGCGATGGGTTGACGACGCCGCCGCGTGCGGACGATGCCTTCAAGAGGCAACGTGTCCTCGAATGGGATGCCAATCCCACGAATGGGTTTATAGATTTAATTGAGGAACTCTTTTGGGATGGAATCATTCTGACGGAAGAATACGACAATCATCCGGCACGCGCCACCTTCACTGACATTGAACGCGACGGCATGACCGGGTAGGGCCCTACCTGCCTTGCTCTCGGGACGAACCCGGGGCGGGCATTGCCCTACCTGCAATGGGAAGGGGCCAGGTATGGCCATGTTTTGACGTGTTCGCTGTAGGTCGGACCGAAAAGCACGGAAATTCCTGCCACATGCGACCTTGTGCGCCGGAGGCCCTGGCCAAATTTTTGCTTTCCCTACCTCGCCTGTGTGATGTTAAACTTTCATTGTGGTTCGTCGACTAAGGGGTGCTGCGGCACGATTACGGTACGGGTAGGGCCCTACCTGCCTTGCTCTCGGGACGAACCCGGGGCGAGCATTGCCCTACCTGCAATGGGAAGGGGTCAGGTATGGCCATGTTTGGCCGTGTTCGCTGTAGGTCGGACCGAAAAGCACGGAAATTCCTGCTACATGCGACCTTGTGCGCCGGAGGCCCTGGCCAAATTTTTGCTTTCCCTACCTCGCCTGTGTGATGTTAAACTTTCATTGTGGTTCGTCGACTAAGGGGTGCTGCGGCACGATTACGGTACGGGTAGGGCCCTACCTGCCTTGCTCTCGGGACGAACCCGGGGCGAGCATTGCCCTACCTGCAATGGGAAGGGGTTAGGTATGGCCATGTTTGGCCGTGTTCGCTGTAGGTCGGACCGAAAAGCACGGAAATTCCTGCTACATGCGACCTTGTGCGCCGGAGGCCCTGGCCAAATTTTTGCTTTCCCTACCTCGCCTGTGTGATGTTAAACTTTCATTGTGGTTCGTCGACTAAGGGGTGCTGCGGCACGATTACGGTACGGGTAGGGCCCTACCTGCCTTGCTCTCGGGACGAACCCGGGGCGAGCATTGCCCTACCTGCAATGGGAAGGGGTCAGGCACGGCCATGTTTGGCCGTGTTCGCTGTAGGTCGGACCCCCATGCCGAAGACATTGCAGCCACAGCTATTACTTCGCCCCCATGTACCCATACACCCAACTCCGAAGCCAACTCCGACCGCTGCGACATGGACTCAGACGACTCCATGCTGCCAGGTCAGCGTTCAAACAAGGACTCGGACGACTCCTCGTTGCCAGGCTTGCTTTCAAGCACTGCCTCCGACAACTCCTCCTTGCCAAGCCAGCGCTCAGACACGGACTCGGACGACTCATCGTTGCCAGACCTGCATTCAGGCAGTGACTCGGACGATTCCTCGTTGGCAAGCCAACTTTCGGATCCAAGGTGACATTCCGTAAGCTTGATTGCGTGCTGCATTATGCAAGGACATGTTTATACATAAACAAGGGTAAGTGGGGCCTTATCTACCATGTGTCTATACTCAAGTACTGATCAAGCATGGCCATGTGTATACATTAACAAGGGTAAATAGGGCCCTACCTATCACGTATCTATGCTCAAGTCCTGATCAGACATGTCCATTGCTGAAACGATGTGGGCATGGCCCTACTAACACATTTCTGATTCTTTTGCAACAGGCAACGCAATGTCACCATCCATTCCTTCATGCCCCATTCAGGCGAAGAGAAGAAAACGGTGTGCACGCCGCAAGAGTTTTTCGACATGGTGGCAAATGCGAAGGGCCACCGTTCGAGAATATGGGAGTGCATCGCCGATACACTCTACCTAGAGGACCATCCGGCGAACATCGAGTATGCCGGCCACCGTTGGGCATTGGAACCTCCCGTCCACCGAAATCTTGCCATGATCAAAGACGCGATTTTGAAAGTGGTGAGGGACGACGACATTTGTATGGCTCCGCCGGACGAGTTGAATTTGACCAAGTCCGAGCAACCCACTTTGGATGACCACGACTCCATCAAGAGCAAGGATGTCACGAGTTCCGACGACGCCAGCCCCGATGCCGATGCCCCCCCCTCCCCACACCCGATGATGCTCTTGGCCTCCGATGCCGACTCTCCGATCTCCGAGGCCGTGGCCCAAGACGATTCCCGTGCCGATGCCACCACCTCCGCACACCCGATGATGCTCTTGGCCTCCGATGCCGACTCTCCGATCTCCGAGGCCGTGGCCCAAGACGATTCCCGTGCCCATGACGCAGACACCGAACCCATCGTCCGCGAGGTAGCCGACGAGGCCATAATGTGTACTCCGCTAAACCCGGCGTTCCCACACCCTATAGCCAGGTATGGTTTCAAACCCGGTGTAAACATGGCGCTGTTTGTATATGTTCCTTGGAATACACAAGGTAAGCATGGCCATGTTCGTACGCGGTTTCGTGCAGACGCCGCCGCGGAGGTGTGGAGAACGGTCCACGCGCAAGGGACGCGCAAAAGAAGCCATGTGGTTGCAATCGTTGCGTGGAGAACAACATCACCAAGGAAGTGTCAACGAGAACCATCTACACACACAAAAGGCTTTACGGTTGGCATGTACCTCCACAACCGGATCCGGATGCCGTGCTTCCTCTTAGGCCGCCTACCCCACATGATTCTACCGAACCTACTTTGGAGACGGATGAAGAGATGGATGAATTCGGTTCCCCCTTCCCGTCTGAGCCAGCAGGTGAGAACCTACTATTGAACATGGCCATACCTGCCTTGTATAGCTTCAGGTAATTGGTGAACATGGCCATGTGTGCCTAATACCTGCCCAAGGTGCTCGTTGCAGTCGCCTCCCCAACTCGGCAAGAACGTGACGACACCGCCTGTTTTCACGTGAGCGTGACCTCCACACGCACGAACGGGGAGCTCCTCAAAATCGAGTATGAGTGGGAGAAGATGATGTATTTCCTCAACCACATCGAAGGCATTGACTTCGACGAGTACGAAGGGTGGATGAAACCCGGCAATTTCGACGATATGTATCCGGAGGATGACGTGCACATCTCTCTTCATTGCGGCAACCAGTCATGGGATGTGGCATTTCCTATCGTGGAGTGCCTTGTGGGAGTGCGATCGCACCCAATGTTCATCCCCCATCGAGATGATGGCATGAGTGGTACCGCACACGAGGCGAATGACGAGGAGATGGATGTAATCAACGAGATACTAAAGAGCTTGGAGGAGATGGTAAAGGTGCGACCTGAAAATAACACAACAACCGTGGTGTCGCTTGCTGCTGCTGCACTTTGAGTTAATGTGGTTTCATCAGGTGAGGTTTAAGGTGAGGATATGCACTGGCTAATAAGGTACTGGGCAGACATGGTCATGTCTTGCCATTTCAAAATGTAAACAAGGCGAACATTGCCATGTTTGCACAGTTACGTGGCAATGTCCGTCCCATTTCTAAAGGTGGTGTCAGTTTCGCAGGATGCTTCTGGTAAGGAAAACCATGCCTTCATGCTCATGCTCGATCTCTTGGAATGGAACTTGGAGCATGGCCTTAGTCAAGGATCCTTTAACGACTTGTTGGAGATACTTCGTCTAAATTTGCCGAAGATGTTCCCGGAGGGCACTCTACCGAAGAACTACCAAGAGGCCATAGGACATCTATCCATGTATGGCTTGCCTTCTAAGTCGGTGGACATCTGTGTAAATGGATGTTGCAGATTCGACGGAGAGCACGCAATGTGCCGGACATGCTCGACGTGTGGCGCCGATAGATGGGCCCCGGAGATGCTCGAGAAGCCGTTGGCGAGCCGGAGAGGAAAGTCCACGTTTTATTATTGGAACCTCCCGGATCTTCTCAAAAGGAATTTTGCGCACCCGGAGCTTTGCGTGGACATGCAAGCGCACGCCCGCCATATTCCATGCGACTTGACCAAGGAGGCGATGGGAACTATGTGGGGTAAGTGAAAATTTCCAGTTCCCGATTGTGAAAGGAATGCCCTTTGAAAGCCTACTGAACATGGCCATATTTGGGCCCTATTCCTCTGGAAACCTACTGAGCATGGCTGTGTTCGGGCCCTGTCCTTCTAGAAACCTACTGAACATGGCCATACTTACCTGTTTATCGCAGACAGTCCAGCATGGAGGCAACGGCGGGAAAGGTACCCCAAGTTCTTCAGCGATCCCCGCAACGTGGTGATCTTAGGATGTGCGGATGGCGCCACGGTGTGGAAGGACCTGCGCGGAGTTTTCCCGGTGACGTTTCAATACCTCAATATGCACCCCACCATCCGCGGCAAGTTCGTGAACATGGAGGTGTTTGGGATATGTAGCGGCTCGAAGCCAAAAAGCACGCAACCTATCTACGAGCTATTTGTGGACCAGCTGCTGGAGTTATGGGATGGCGTGCCGTGCTACGACATCGTGAAAAAAGAAACCTTCAACTTGAGGTGCATGTTGTTTAAGATGTTGTTTGACATCAAAGGTTTGATGGATGGCGCTTGTCGCAAGGATGTGGGGGCGTACATGGCTTGCATTGCATGCAACCTGCAAGCGATCTAGCATCTTCAAGGGGATGCGGTATACCTTCCGCACGGAAGCCGAGCCTGGTAAACAACCTTCTCTGGTATTCCCTTGATGTACTGCACGCAAGCGACAGATATTGGTTAAGTATGGCCATGCTGTGCTAGTTTTTTTCATAGACATGGCCATACCCACGTGTAGACATGACCGGATATGGCCATGTTCGGACGGCTTCGATGATGGGTAGGGCAATGTTCACCCTGTTGCATCGCAGGTCCCGCAGAGTTTCAAAAGAGAACGGATGCCGAGATACGGCACCACGCGGCGCAGCACCAAACGCTTAAGGAAAGCGGACACTTCACGATGAAGGATCTCGAGACGATGATAAAAGCTACCGGTATAAAATTTCCTTCGGAATTCTCACGCTTGCCGTATTGGGATGAGGCCAAGGACTACCTCATCGACTTGATGCACTTGATCAAGAATCTTGGAGAGCACGTCCTTGACGCCGTGATGGGAACTGACTTTGACAAGAAAACGCGAACGTGGGCGAAATCTCAAGGCATTAAACCCACATGGTGGGCAACTGGTATTTTCCCCTTTCCATAGGCCTGACCCGACGTGAACCCATCCAGCGAAACCTATGTAAACATGGCTGTGTCCAGCCGTTTTGGCTTATGAACATGCTTGAACATGGCCATATGTAGGCAGTTCTGTCCGGTTTGTTCAAAAGTTTAGCATCCATACGTGAATTATGGTCGGGTCCGACACTTGAGCAGATGCGAATGGCAACTACACCAAAAGGACATCCCCTTGGCAGATTGTCGACGTGCGCACCGCTACGGGAAGGTGCTTGAAGAGAGCCGAGGAATTCGCGAGAGAGGAAGTTGGCTTTCCACGGGAATGGGGAGCGGGTCAATGGAAATTGTTGAAACTGTCTTCAGACGGAAACGCAAAGAAGCTAAAAGCCCACGAATATTTGGTGATGTTCAGAAATGGACTTTTCGCGATCCTCGCGGCATGGCCAAGGGACGATGACTCACCCAATGCACTCGCACGTTTGGTGGGGCAACTTTCAACGATAGTCCGGGAAATCACGGCCCACGAGATCGATCTGAAGGTGCGGTTCTCTGGTACCTTGCTCTCATGTTCCCTGTCGCGTCACCAAGAATTTACATTTTGTGTGAAGGCTGAATGCACATGGCGATGCCCACCTAGTTTACAGAGTGAACATGGCCATACTTGACCATTATCCCTTAGGAACATGGTTAGACATGGCCATACCCGTTCATGACCTTCTAGGAACATGGTGGGACATGGCCCTACCTACCTATTGTTGATGGTGAACATGGGGATTCAGGAGCTGCCGACACTTGACAAGTACATTAGAGAGTGGATCGTCACCATGGAGAGCTCGCGACATGGGACGAGCCCTCACTGGTGGGTCCTCAACACACATCTATTGTGTCACGTGGTAGACCAACTTCGAGACCTCGGGCCGGTTCGCGAGTATTGGATGTTCGTATTCGAGTCCTTAAATGGCAAAATCGGGAGGTGGGTGAAGAACAATGCCTTCCCGGTGCAGAGCATCATGAACGGAATGGGGCGGCAGAAGACCATTCAGTATGTACGAGGGTTACTTATGGCACTTCGCAACGAAGTTCCACGGCCACTTGTCGTCCCCGCTCTTGTACGGGACCGCGTTGTTGTGGCCGATAAAGGGAAGAAGCACACATTGACCGAAGGCGAGCGAGCGTGCATCGATGTTTGGATGCGCACCAATGTGGGGCATTACCGACGGTTGCAAGACCTGCTTGATGCATATCATGAGGACTTACGAACAAGGTAAGGCCTCATCTAATCAATGCCTGAATGAAACACTAAGTAAACATGGCCATGTTCGTGCATGATTTCCATCCACGTTTCCACAAACTAATCACTCAGGTGATTCGCAGGGTCAAGAGAGGCGGTCGTGGCTTGAAGAAAGGACTGCAAAGGAGGATGACATGCCGTCTAGCCGCCGACGAAGATCCGACTCCTTGGCTCGGACGACCATTCACTCCCGACGAAATCGAGTTGTTGCGTGGTTGCCCCACAAAGTGCCGCAGGTTTAACAAGGTACAAGTGGGTAACATGCGATTCCGCATCGCTGCTGTGGACAAGAAGTTCAAAACTGTCCAGTGTTATTTCCGCTCTTTTTCATCGAACGCGTGCGTGGAACAAGTGAAGAGGAAGAGACTGATAGGTGCGTGCCTTTCTGCTTATGATTAATGAGTAAACATGGCCATGTTCTAGCCCTACCTAGTAATGTATTGTGATAACAGGGCCATGTCCACCTAGGTTCTTTGGATACCCTGGGTAAACATGGCCATGTTCAGACGATTCCAGTAGTTTTTGCAAACTAATTCCTCAATTATACATGCGTGCCAGGCTCGCCCGTCTTGAAGACGTCTATGCCATCAAGCTTGGTGGGGTCGAGTACATATTTGTCAAGGCGGCTTGGCTGCAGAAGCCGACAAAAGCGAAGATCGCCATGTATAACCGGATGAACTCCATAGTTGGCCCGGACAGCGTCACTGGCTGTTTCTTTTGCGATGACCCCGAGAACCCTGACACCGTCTTCGATACCACAGAGCCATTCATGCTCGCAGATCAGATCGCGTCGCAAGTAGTAATTGTGAAGCATCCTTGCATGCAAACTGCGGTGGTTCTTGACCCTCGAGCAGATTTCTTCGAGCAGAATGTCCAGGATGAAAATCCTAGCGAGGACGAGCTTGCTTAGTACTTAGGCCTGCAGTACGACATGGCATTTGTGTAGTGTAAATAGATAGCATCAGTTTGTGTATATACATAAAAAAGGGTAAGTATGGCCCTACCTATCATGTATCTATATACAAGTACAGTGTAGGTATGGCCATGTCTATACATAAACAAGGGTAGGTAGGGCCCTACCTATCATGTATCTATACTCGAGTACTAGTCAGGTAAGGCCATGTTTATACATAAACAAGGGTGGGTAGGGCCCTACCTATCATGTATCTATACTCAAGTATTAGGTAAATATGGTCATGTCTATACATAAACAAGGGTAAGTAGGGCCTTAATTTAGTAAGGACTATTTTACTCATTTAGTAAGGACTAAATAAGCGTAATAGCCCCAAAAAAACAGATTCTAAAAATATTTTTTTCCAATGTTTTCAAGTACAGCCCAGGTACAGCCCAGGTACAGGGTAGGTATTGCCCCCTACTTACCCCTTACCTACCCAATGCCCATACTGACCTAACTTTGAGGTGCTGTAACAGGAAGCGTAAAATGTTTTTTCAGTTAAATCTTTGGAGACTGTCCATAGTAAGGACTAAATAAGCGTAATAGCCCAAAAAAACAGATTCCAAAAATATTTTTTTCCAATGTTTTCAAGTACAGCCCAGGTACAGCCCAGGTACAGGGTAGGTATTGCCCCCTACTTACCCCTTACCTACCCAATGCCCATACTGACCTAACTTTGAGGTGCTGTAACAGGAAGTGTAAAATGTTTTTTCAGTTAAATCTTTGGAGACTGTCCATAGTAAGGACTAAATAAGCGTAATAGCCCAAAAAAAACAGATTCCAAAAATATTTTTTTCCAATGTTTTCAAGTACAGCCCAGGTACAGCCCCAAGTACAGGGCAGGTACCGAGTAGCACAACTTTGAGGCCTCAAAAAGTGAGGTTACCAAAGCCATTCCACCCAAAACTTCGCTCCATATGTCTTACATCGACCCAAACCATCGATATCAACAATAAAAAACAAACTATCGGAAACTTCATTTCACCCGATTTTGGCTGGTTTTGCCATTTTACTGCCGACATTGCCCAAGTAGGGCCCTACTTGGCTCGAAACACAAGGTAAACACAAGGTAGACACAAGGTTCTAAATTTGTAGGGGACGATGGAGTTGATGTCGTAGTGGTAAGCGGCGTACGCCAATAAGCAAGTCCAAGTCGAAGATCTTGGCGGTCTCAACGATGTCGAGCGGTTTGAAGACGGTAATTATAGCTGAACGCAGCGCGAGGAAGTCAGTTTTGGCGCTGACGCCCTCCAAGAAAAATCCAGTATCAGAGCCCTTGGGCTGGTACCCACGGGCTTTCAGGACGGCGATGACGTTTTCGGCGACCTCGAAGTACTTGGTGAGGGGCTCCACAAGCACCCCGCGCGTGGAAGCCCGATACGGCGTGCTCCGCAAATTCTCGGTGTTCTCAAGGAAGTCGACAGGTCGAATCTTTCGATGAGTGGGCTTCTCGCGTACCAACACAAGGTTGGTGCGCAAGATCGGGTCGTGGGCCAACGAAGTCTGCGGTTCAGGCGGGAAATCTGCGGGAGCACCACCAGATACCGAGCCGTTCGCTGACTCTGCTGGTGAGGGGCGTTTCGGGGTAATCAAAACCCGTAGTACCCCACGCGGTTTCGTAGTAGATGTTTGGTGAGACATTCCTGTCGGCGGAAACAGTTGACAGTCGGCGGTAATTTCGGTGAGCGGTACGGTGTGCAGTCGGCAATCCGGTCGGCGGATACAGTCGTCGGTGCGGTTTTCAGTGCAGTAATCGGTGCGTTCGACTAGACGGAAATCAGAAATGCCCAATGAGACAATGCTACCATAAAAGTGGTGCAGCCCGTAACCTTATGCGAACAGTGAAAACGCGGTACGGTGATATATCAGGCTGTGGCGCAGGTGGTAGCACAACACTCTCGGCAAGACTAACATGGATTGCATAAAATATTTAGGGGTTTTGTGCAATGCACTGACAGTCAGGACGGTGAGACACGGAGCAAGTGACACGGCTGCCCGATGGGGGAAAGCAGGAGGCATACATGCTGGATGTGACGCCCCGTGGGTCACTTTCCTATTGCTGTACTAGTACTCAGTACAGTACGGGTGTCGTCACAGGTTTAGGGTTTCCGGCATAAGCCGAGCTTTCGTTATGTTAACCGACACTTAGTCTTGTTACCGAAAGTGTAAGCATTCTGACCGTAACCCAATATATAGCTGAAACTATATATATATATATATATATATATATACTGAAGTATATATATAACAGGTTGTGGTGCGCGCCAGGCACCTTCCACTACTTTTGGTAGCATGATTGGCTAAACGCCTCCGCTTGGTGGGGCGTTGGGGGCTCCATTTGATGATTGCGACATGAGGACTCGCGGTTAAGGCACGCGTCGTTACGGAGTGATTGTGTTTATCGCTGCACCGTACCCTACGGCACGTGATTTTTTGGATGTCCACGGGACTTTTCGTTTGACTGGGACTTGATCAATCTTTGTCGCGGACTTCTTGCGCAACGTGTGTGAGATATATAGCGCTGACTATATATTGAGGTGGTGAAACACAGAATGCTTACACTTAAGATAACCTCAGAAGTCCCGTTAGATTGAGTGTACCTCGGCTTAAGCCGGAAACCCTAAACCTGTGACAACCGTACTGTACCGAGTACTAGTATAGATAGAGGACTATGACACACACGGGGTGTCACATCCAGCACACCACCCTGTACTATTACGGAGGAAGAGTTAGGGTGGAGCAGGTCGATTGTCAGGGTAAACAAAACACACCATCTCAAGCGGTGGAAACAAATTGCTAGTGGGGGCCTGTGCTCTTGGCCAGGGCGGTCCCAAATCTCTAGCTAGCACTACACACTGAAGGCTGCTGTGCCCGTGAAACAGATCTAGTGGTGCTACTAGTCAGCCGAAAGCAACTCTAGCCACCTTGAAAGTGGTCTACAGAGCAGAGTTCACAGAAGTAGTAGTCGCTGTAGTTCTCAAATTGAAAGTCCAGACTGTAGATGCCGAAGCAGTCAGAGTCCAGATTGAAGATGTTGAAGGAGTCAGCCGGTCCAGTGTCCAGAAGGTCGGGGTCAGTGAAGTAGTCCACTGTGCCATTCTGATAACCAGAGTAGGCACCGTACACCACCGACCGTGGAGCAATCTCTACATCACAAAGTGTCATGGCGTTGACGGTGTCGATCATGGCGATGCTCACACACAGAAACAAAGCAGGGATAGCTGCTGCCGTGAGGAAGGTGCCGATTGAGGGCGTCCGTACACCACCAACCCGTGGAGCGGGTGGTGCGTGGGACGGCGTCATGCAAGTCCTCTTCGTCTGACTCCGTGTCAGCCACGCTGGTGGATTCATGCGTGGAAGAAATATACGGAGGGAGGGGATTGAAGGAATTAGCTGACACCTCTGGGTCGGGCTCAAAGAAGCCCAATTGTACAGACACTTTGTTTATGAAAGATTTCTCGAAGGGCGGCTCGCCGTCAACGAACTGCTTCGGGTAAATTCTCGCGTCCTCTTCGGCTCCGATCGCCACCTCCGGCTCATGCTCCACGACGGCATCGTCGATCACGGAGGGCGTGGCCGAACCGAAGTGGACCATCGGAAAGTGCTGAGCGTCGGGATCAGCACCACCAGCCACCTGCTTGAGCTCGCGGAGAGCGGCGCGGGCTGAATGCACGCGGGTAGCAAGGGGGAAGGGTTGGGAGGGCGTCAATCCCGCGTACTGCGCACGGAGCCCCACGTCAAAGGTCTCGGAGAACGTGAAGGGCTCCTCGTCTTGCCGAACCAAGGGATGTTCATGTTGCGCACAAAGTCGAGCAAAGGCCGTGTCGTCCTCAGTGTCGAACGCGGTCTGGAAGGCGGACACGAGGCCGTCGGCATCGTCGGCATCGTCGGCTTGCTCAATCACGCACTCGTCGCACTCGATGTCGGCGGTGGGGCAATTCGCGGAGTCATGCCAAAACCCCGGAGGGCAACGGACACACTCCGGCACAAATGCTTTGGAGAGGACGTGGAAGGAGACAGAGTGCATGTCGAAATTCTTCTTGTCGTTGTCGCGGCGTCGGTTGCCTTGCGGCCAATTCCCGCCCTTGGGAAGGGGCGAAGTGGCAAAGCGGTGCTTCCAATCACGCTTTCGGCCGTGAAACTTCCCATCTTCCCGACGGTTCTGGCGGTCACGCCAGGAGGAGGGTGGAAAGTGCACACCTGGCTTGCCCGTAGGCTTGCCCGTAGCCGGAGTCGGCCATCTAGTCGTCGGCTCGTCGTGCGCATCCTCGTCGGAGAGCGTCGCAAGAACTTTGTTGGCGGCGTCGATGTGAAACTGGAAGTCCCGAATTAGGGCCTTCACGTCAATGTCGGACGGTTGGCCAGAATATAGGATGTTCTTGTCCACGAAGGGCATGTGCTTCCGCTTGCCGGCGTTGGCGTCCCAAATCTCGAGGACGTGGGCGTAGATGTCCTCAAGGTCCACCTTGGCCAACTCAACGTCGAGCCGAAGCGGTGTGATGACCTTGTCGTAGAATTCGGTGTCGAGTGAGGCCAGGAGCTGCTTCTTCGCCATCATCTCGTCGAGAGGTCCAGAAGGTCCGTTGCCAATAGCCGTAAGGCAGGCGTCAAAGTCCTGGATAAGCGGATCGGGGTCCTTCTCGGAGTTGAAGAAGATAGAGCAAAGCTCCTCGTAGTGCCCAAGAGGTCGAACCACGCACGCGAGGGATTAACCTCTTGGTCACCTCCAGAAGAGCACGTTTGCCATCTTGAGGCGAAGCCCGTCCCGAGGCCTCAACCCAACGTCGTGCCGCAGAATTTGGAGAGGTCAACGAAGTCAAAGTCGAGAAGAGAATAGCGTTGAAGATGGCGCTGACCTCCTTTGTCGCGTCTGCCAGATCAAAAAGAGCGGTACTGGCGGGGTCCTTCTGCTCGAACGCGCGCTGCAAGGACTTCACAATGGACGTCCAGAGCGTGTTGCGGTTCGACTCATCGCCGCGGAAGGTCTCGTCCTTGGAGCCCAAGGCGTCGCGAGAAATCCTTTTGATGATGTCCACGTCCCAAGTGGAATTTCGGATAGCCGTAGCACGAGTCCGGTCCGTAGCCGCGAGGGCAACATCGGGAGAATTCGGCGTCGGTCTATAACGAGACCCGACGTCGCGTGAGAAAATGGTGTCCAGTCTAACGCGGTTGTGAGCCCCCAAGGGAGGCGTGACGTGGGAATTAATACTCATGATGAAAATCCAGTAGGTGGGAGCGTTGGGGTAGAGGGCCGATGTCGAAGAATACAGAAAAGCGATGGTCGAGAGCCGTAAGATGCAGTGTCGGAACGGATAATTAAGGAAGCCGTAACTGTGAAATTGCAAGATCGGAAACGCGGTGGCCAAGGATTCTCACGACAAAAATTGGTCAGATTTCAGTCGAGTGAAATCCAACGCGGACAATACAAAATAATCCCAGGTAGGCGCACGCTGCAGCGAGTCCAAATTAATCCGTCCGTAAACTAGCTCTCGACCGCAACTGCGAAAATCACGACATCAAATTTTGGGCCCCCAACGCCCCACCAAGCGGAGCGGCTTAGCCACTCATGAAATCAAAAGTAGTGGAAGGTGCCTGGCGCACCATAACCTGTGAGATATATAGCGCTGACTACATATTGAGGTGGTGAAACACAGAATGCTTACACTTAAGATAACCTCAGAAGTCCCGTTAGATTGAGTGTACCACTGTACCTCGGCTTAACCCTTAAACCGTTTCCTGGGTCATATATGACCCAAGGGTACCTAAATTTGATCTATGAAGCCGTCTAAAATCCAAAAATGCTTTTGAAAACAGTTTTGAAAAGGTCTCCCTTATGCGCATCAAACTGCGTGCCTAATGTTTCTCAACACTGCCGCATGCCTTCAAGATCGAACGATGAAGAGTGTGAAAATCGTTTGACACAACACACGGTTATGGTTTGCGCGTATAAATACGCATGTTCAACCCTATTTAGGTCACGTTACATCTTCAACACATAGCTAGGCGTTATGCAAAACATGCTAGGGTCATGATTAGGGTTTACACTGGACAGTGGATACGAATTCAGCGCCGCAATGCGTGAGATATACATTCATTTGTGACATCGCATTTTCACTTCATGCTCAAATTTGAACAATGCCGTACGATGCGCCTTGGAAATACGCTTCAAGTGGTATGCTCAAAACGCAAATCGGCCTTCGTATGAGTCGGCTATATGGAAAACACTGACTTCAACCAAAACCAAAAATAGTTATGACGGTTTAGGGGTTAAGCCGGAAACCCTAAACCTGTGACAACCGTATTGTACCGAGTACTAGTATAGACAGAGGACTGTGACACACACGGGGTGTCACATCCAACAACGTGTTCTACGACTTCCACATTTCTACAATTGGGACTTCACAGTTACGAATGGAACGTTGCGGCTGCATTCTACCATTCCTATTTCCGCGGGTCTCCTCCTCTCCGCGCCATCGCCACCTTACCCCGACGCTCCCACCTCTAGGAATTTCATCATGAGTGTTTCGTCACAAGCTACGCCTCCCATGGGGGCACACAACCGAATTCGTCTTGACACCATTTTTTCCCGAGACGTGGGAACGCGATACAAGCCCACGCCTGCGTCTCCGGCAGCGGCTTTGACGGTTCCGGAACGGACACGATCTGTGGCCGTTCAGAATTCATCTTGGGACGTCGATTTGATCAAGAGAGTTTCCCGAGACGCTCTTGGGACCAAAGATGCAACATTCAAAGGCGACGAGACTGACCGCAACGTACTATGGCTACTGCCCGACGGTCCGGTCCTGTGACAAGGACCATAGTGAATTCGGGCTAGCAAGTGCGTTTTTTAGATATACTTGATATATGAGTGCTTGGGCATCACTTTTAGGTGTCAAAGAATTTATCTTGAACGTGGGTTGGGCGGTATACTCGATTTGGGCATGTGGGGAGATGGTGGAACTAGTGGGGGTAGTATCGCTTGAAATTAATTAAAATGACCGGTCCTATCACAAGGACCGGAAAGGGCGGAGCTTCGTTCACTCATCAAATGGCTTTAGAATGCGTATAGCGCCCAAACCTAACATATTTGGGACCTGTTTATGATATATATTATTAGCGCTACCTTGGAAACCCATAATATGCCCGCAAATATAGCTCACTAAGTCCACACAAAGAAGAAATATGAGAATTCCTGAAAATCGGTGATAAAAAAACCCCGCACCTCTTTAACTTTACCGATGCATACAAGTCATATCAGCCCGTCTTTCAGTTATGTAAAGCGTTCAAAAATTCGTCATATATATCTGGAATAAGACTTTTACGTGCAGGATGAAAATTCTAGTATATCCTCACTCGTATTTGCACATCAAGGGCAGATTCCCTTCTAGAAATAAGGTGTGAAATTTAGCAAAAAGATAGGGTTTCAACCCCAAACCCAAACTTCAAGGTGTATATATGAACCAATATGTATCGAAAACGTGCACAATCTTTTGCGCATGATTGGATATTATGTTAGGGTTCAAATTGGTAGGTTGACAAGCTTGTCAGACGCCAAATTCGATTGGATAAAAATTATGAAAAGATCAGAGGTATTTATCACCGTCCTTCAAGAGTTGCAACCCAAAAATGGTAGGGTGCCTTGTACAAATGCATTGGATATATGCATTATATGACGATGTAAGGTACGTGGCGCATATTGGCACTAAGTTTAGGTCCTAAGGGTACTACGATACGGAAGATAGGGTCTCCGACCGTCAAGAGAACGCCTCAAAAAATTCCCGAAGCTCCGGTCCTTGTGATAGGACCGGACGTGATTTCCGGTCCTATGACAAGGACCGTCGGGCAGTAGCCAACTATGGACCTCTTTGGTGACGTCCTTGCAATCGGCATTCGAGCAGAAGGACGCCGCCAACGAAGCCCTCTTCGACTTGGCAGATGCCACCAAGGAGGTGAACATCGTGTACAACGCCATTCTTTTCACGACGTTGACTTCTTTGACGAAGCCACATTCAGCCGCACGACGTTGGGTGGACGCGTCTGGACGTGCTTCCCCACGGGATGAGAAGCGAGCTTTGCTGGAAATTACGAAGCGGCTGCTGCCTCGAGTTCTTCGACCCCTTGGGAACTACGAGGAGTTGTGCGCCATCTACTTCGACTCCAAGCTCGACCCCGATCCGTTAATTCAAGATTTCGACGCCTGCTTGATTAACCGCCATCCGTAACGCAGCTTCTGGACCTCTAGACGACATGGTGGCCAAGAAGCAGCTGCTGGCATCTCTCAACGTCAGCACCATGTACGACAAGGTAATTACGCCGCTTCGACTCGACGTGGAGTTGGCCAAGGTCGACCTCGAGGACATTTACGCCCACATCCTCGAAAGTTGGGAGAGCGAACATGGTGTTCACCGCGTGAAGCAGTTTAGCGTGAAGGCGACTACTCCGACTGCGCCGACTATGCTTTACTCTGGTGGCGTGGACGTGCATACCCTGATCCGTGAGTTCAAGAAGCAGTTGGAGACCGCGACCTCGACCCTCATGACCGTCAAGGACTCTTTCACGAAGAGCGACGAGCCGCTTTCTGGATTTACCGACTCACACCGCCACCGCCTTCAGCCCGACGGTAAGCGTGGTGTCTCCTTTCCGCCCTCACGTTGGCGGGATGAGCGGAACAGGAGGACCGACGGGAAGTTCCATGGCCGCGACAATCGAGTTGGGGGCTATGGACGGCAAAAGAATTACCGCTTCGCCGCGAAGCCGATCGACACCGGCGGGAATTGGCGGCAGAACCACTACAAGAAGCACTCCGCCCACAACATCTCGTTCCACGTGGCCTCCTCCGCCTTCGTCCCTGAGTGCGCACGTTGTCCACCTGGTCACTACCACGACACCGCGAATTGCCCCACGGACGACTTGGCATGTGAGGAGTGCGACTTGGTCACCGCTGCAGAGAGCGACGAGATTGTCTCCGCGTTCCAGACCGCCTTCAACGCTCAGGACGACGCCGCCTTCGCGCAGCTTTGTGGACGGCATGAACAACCCGTTCGCGGACGACATCAACATCGGCCTTCGGGCACAGTGCCCGGGCTTATTGCCCTCCCGACCCTCTACTGTATCCTTGCAACACGCGTGCATGAGGCGCGGACCGCTCTCCGCGAGCTGAAGCAGGTAGCTGGTGGTGCTGAGTCAGCACCGCAGCACTTTCCCATGGTGCACTTCGGCTTGGCCACGCCCGACGTGATCGACGAGCCCGTCGTGGAGCTTACGCCGCAAGTGGCAATCGAGACCGACGAGCACGCGGGAATCTACCCGAAGCAGTTCATCGACGACGAACCCCCCTTCGAAAAATCTTTCATGGACAGCATGTCTGTGAAATTAGGCTTCTTCGAGCCCGAACCAGAGGTCTCAGCAGCTAATTCCTTTACCCCCCTGCCTCCGTACATTTCTTCCACGCATGATTCAGCTAGCGTGACTGGCTCGGAATCTGACGACGAGGAATTATGTGAGGACGTGCCGCCACCCGCTCCACGGGTTGGTGGTGTACCGACACCGACGATGGGAACTTTCCTCATCACAGCAGCGGCACTGCCGGCTCTCTTGGGGTGTGTGAGCATGTCCTTGATGAACACAGTCACCGCCTCTGCACTTTGTGATGTGGATATTGCTCCGAGGTCGGTGGTGTACGGACAGCACTCTGGCTATCAGATTTGCACATTGGACTTCTTCACTGACACCGCCTTTCTGGACTCTGGACCCGCTTACTTTACCAACAACTTCAATCTGGACTCTGATTTTCCGGACTCTGACTATTTTGACATCTACAATCTGGACTTTGATATTGAGACCGACAACACCAACTTCAGTGAACTCTACCCTGTAGACCACTTTCGAGGTGGCTAGAGTTGCTTTGACATTGCTAGTAGCCCTGCTAGATCAGCTTCCAGGCCAAGATGCCTTCTGTGTGCTGTGCTAGCTAGAAATTGGGACCGCCCTGGCGAAGAGCACAGGCCCCCGCTAGAAATTGTTTCCACCGCTTGAGATGGTGTGTTTTCCCCCAAACAACTAACTGTACCCTGCTCCACCCTAACTTTTCCTCCGTAATAGTACAGGGTGGTGTGCTGGATGTGACGCCCCGTGGGTCACTTTCCTATTGCTGTACTAGTACTCAGTACAGTACGGGTGTCACAGGTTTAGGGTTTCCGGCATAAGCCGAGCTTTCGTTATGTTAACCGACACTTAGTCGTATTACCGAAAGTGTAAGCATTCTGACCGTAACCCAATATATAGCTGCAACTATATATCTAACAAGACACCCCCCACCTTAGGGGGTGCTGACCCCCAGCGCCAAAACCAAGTCCTAGGGGGGCGCTCACCCCCCAAGGGTAGAATGCAAGTCCTAGGGGCGGGTCTGAGCACAGCCCCTTGCCTCAGAATAACTCTAGTGTTCAACGAAAAAGTCGGGAACGATGTTCAAAAATTCGCGCCTGCGGCGCATAATAATATAACATGTGAGGCGATAGCGCGGGGCACTCCCACCCCCACCATCCTTGCGTGACTAGTCCGCGCCCGTGATGGTGGTATCGTGGGACACTCCCGCCCGCCCCACGCGCGCGATGGTGGTATCGTGGGACGATCCCGCCCGCCCCACGCGCGCGATGGTGGTCTCGTGGGACACTCCCGCCCGCCCCACGCGCGCGATGGTGGTCTCGTGGGACACTCCTGCCCGCCCCACGCGGGCGATGGTGGTCTCGTGGGGGCACTCCTGCCCGCCCCGCGAGCGTGATGGGGGTATCGTAGGGCACTCCCGTCCCCCGCGAGCGTGATGGTGGTATCACAGGGCACGTATCGTGGGGCACTCCCACCCGACCCGCGCGCGTTATGGTGGTATCGTGGGGCACTCCCGCTCGCCCCGCGCGCGTTATGGTGGTACCGTGGGGCACTCCCGCCCGCCCCGCAGTGTGCGCGAGTGCAAGTTCTAGGGGGGGGTGCTGACCCCCCAACGGCAAAAAGCAACTCCTAGGGGGGGGGGTGCTAACCCCCCAAAGGCAAAATGCAAGTTCTAGGGGTATTTCTAGAACCTCTGCTGCCCCCCCGCTATCAATCCTCGGAAGCTCCTGGGGCTCAGGCCTCAATCGAGACAGAGGACTTCAACATCTCCGCGGACCCTGTCATGTGCCGCAACGGGCGGGTCTGCATCTACCCCGTGATCGAGACACTCAGCCCCGACACGTTGCATCATCAGCTTTTGCAGGTGTTCACAACGGCTGGTGAGCCGTGCTCCGCTTCTGGTGGTGCACCCTCTGCATCCAGGGATGGTTAGATTCCTCTCGCGCTCTCGGTGCTCTACGCATGATGGAGCCACGGCTTAATTTCTTCCGCGAATGGTTTTTTTCATCGGCACTGACTTCTTCAATCTGTTGGTTGCCGTTGGACAGTTTACATTAGTGAACTTGATTTGTTCCTGCTCTAGTTTACAGATTCGGATTTGAGATGTAGGAACCGGATGCCCTTGCGGGGTATCACCTAGTAGCAACCCTAGAGATGGATCAGAATTGTACAGTGGCTTTGCTAGAGTTGCAGAGATGAGCAGCTTTGTATCTAACACTCCCCACCTTCAGCACAACTAGTGGTGTACTGGAATCTGCCAGCAGCCCTCACGGAGTAGCCGGTGTAGGCCCTGGCAGACTCCCCTAGATCCGTAGTAGCTCAGGGTGAGTGTCGTTGTTGTGTCACGTGTCACCGAGGTCACTGATCGGGTTTAGTTTCGAGGTTCATATTGTTTCCGTTACCTCATAATATTCAGTTTTAGACTTCACCGAAACGGCCAACCTGTTAGTCCACTTAACCGGATATCCATTGTGAGGGTATCCATGTAGTATGTTGTTGGCGGAAGAACGGGTGGCTTCGAGGGTTGAGGCGCTTATATGGACATGCAACTCGGAGCAAGACCCCGACGCTCCTCTCCCGCTCGTAAGTGATCTCACAAATGATCGGAGTCATCGCCTTCTCGAAATGCAAGCGGCTGAAAGTGACTTGGCAATTCTTTTGGAGAAACCGGTGTAAGATAACGCAAAGTATGCAAGAGTAATTTCAAGTACCTGGCACGAGTACTTGTAAGTACGTGGAGGAAGCATGTGAGTATATTTTTGGTATGAAATGCGAAATGGAATTTGAATTTATATAACTATGCTTGGCCCTTGGAAAACAACCGTTCGGTGTCAAGTGCTCTCCAAGAAGAGCAACCCGCACAGGAAAATGACGTGTGATGTGACTGTATGCAGTCATCATAAGGTCGCAAGTCCTAGGTATAAAGGAGTATGATTAATAACGATCCCGTGCGTGAATGAAGCAATCAACCAAAAAAAATACGGATACAAGAATATGCACAACCCGGACGTGGTGCGCGGCGTTGTACGGTGTAATGAAACGTGAATGCGTATGGGTATGCCCACATTGAAACAATGCTTTATTCTATATTCGTGATCGATGGAAACGCAAAACTTGTGCTACAAGACGACATGTGCCGGGCACGTCCTCGTTTTTTCACCCATCATTTCCCCCGTTGTTTGCTCATTTCCCGGGGGAAATCTCCAGTTTCGAAAAATCTGCACTCTTATGGCTAGCCCAAAATTTCATTCTAAATTATTTTTTGCACTTTTGATGTTGGTTCCCAACTTTTCACCTTGGGGATCCTCACGTGCGCCCTTACGAAGAAGAAGGAGAAGAAGAAGAAGAAGAAAAGGCATCACTCTGCAGACCAAGTGTTATCGGCTTAGATATTCAGAAATTGATATCGATATATTGGTGTACAAATCGGCATACATTGCAACTTTCGTCGATCTAGCTACCACAAACATATTTTTCAGAAATAGGGTTTTGCTTTCGATTGGCTCCATGGATGGGCACGTTTCAAACATAAGCTATCCAAAAATTATGCAAACTTAAGGTGTACTGCTCACTCCTTGCAAGGCAAATCGATTTCTCGCCCCAACTCTTCTACAACTTGTCTCCACTTTTGGCGGTCTTTGTCTTTTTCAAGAAGTGGTGTCTCTGATGCCAATAGCTTGGCCAACTCTTCCTGAAGCTGCACCTGCGGGGAGTCTTGCATGCATCCTGTATCTCCACAACTCCTACTGATTAAAAGGATTGCTTGGCCATCGACTTCTGAACCCGACCAGCTGGCACAAATATGCCTCGATGGATGCTGGATGATGAAACCAGCGACGGTAATTCCAGCAGCCACCGCTGAGCTATACAACCGGAACTCCGCGTCCTTGAAATCCGAAGGCTGAAAGTACCACTCAGTCAAATTTGGCCCAAGCCACGGCATTTCATACGGCTCCCAGCTATCAAACCTCAGCATGTCTGCCTGGTCTTGCAATGTCATGAACCAAAAAGGCTCCCTCTCGTGAAGCTCTCCAACCTGCAAGAGCGCGATGCCTCCTGGTTTGAGCAGACGGATCAGGGGGCTCAGCTTGTATGGCCGCTTGTCCTTTTTGCAGTGCCGTACAAACTTGCGGATGCAGTGCTGGGATAGGATCACGTCATACCGCTCGTCGGTCAGGTTGCACATGTTGGTTCTAGCATCACCAAATATAATCTTGGGCAGGTCATACACATTGACGGGAACGTTGAACGTTTTGGCCGTATGTAAGAAGAAATCTTCTTCCACCTCAATATTCCTGTGTTTCAGCATGTCAAACCAGTTGATGCCAGCGATGTCGGCCTCTGGATACATAGCTTTCAGCTGTAGGGCGGCGTTACCCATGCCAGAGCACACTTCCAGCAGCTGGGGGGTGGAGCTTGAGGAGGAGGGGGGCTCCACTCGGTTCAGATAGGCATCCATCAGCTTCCAGAATGTGTTATCGCACCGACCTAAGATCTTTTGAAAGAAATACTGTGCAACCGCCCTCCCCCGTCGTGGCCTCAAAAGGGCAAACGCTGGTAAGGGGAAAGCATCACGTAGGATGCGTCGACGGGAAGAATGAGGACGATGGTGTTGGCCGTCGATCGCTGAAACGATGCGCAAGGTCTCGTGACTTACAGCAATTGCTCACCCTATGGAAGGTTCCGCATGCCTCTCTACACAAGCACGTAACAACTTTTGAAACGAATGGCGGTGGAACTTAGTTCCTTACTGCTAGTGGTTTCGCAAGTCTACAGCTTCATACCTCTACTTAAAACTCCGAAAAGCTGGCCATCTACGGTGGGTGTTAGAACTAGCGTCTGACGCGTCTAAAGCTGTGACACCTTCGACCCCGGCCCCTTGGTTCTTCCTCAACGGCATTTAGTAAGTTGGACACCTATGGCATTTAGTAAGTTGAAGAGATGAATAAAGCCCACCATGAGTAGCCTGCCATGCGGGGCAAAAATGTGCAGTGTAATCCCCTAAAAGCGCACGCGAGCCCCGGTTAGCCACACCCCAAACCCCCAACTGCCTGGGCTCCAAGCCATCAACTACTGTAAAGTCTGCCGCGGTCACCTATGTCTGCCTCTCGAGCGCAAATTGTGTTTGTCTGGTCGTACCTGGAAGTACTGCACTGGGCGGCCAACTCCGTGTCCTGTTCCCGAATCCTTGGGTACTACTATGCATCCTTCCTCAGTGTAGCCCTTCGGCGCCTGCGTCCCTTGTGGCTCGGAGTATATGTTCACGAAGTGCTTCAAACCTGTCCAGCGTTGTCAGCCCTATCCTCAGCCACTCAGCCCGCCTCTCGTCCTGCGAGCGGAACCTTGTGACGGCCAAAATCATTTTACCCTTCGAGTGCTCCGCAGAGAGCTCGGTCAGCCAGTGAAGCCCACTACGTACCTGTGGCTTATTCGCTTACAGGGAGCCAGCCAGCAACGACGACACAAAAGCAAATTATAGCCAATCATACGTACATAGTGCTGCCACCCACCATTCGTGCGGGAATAGGGAGTCAGCATGTGAGCACTAAATTGCTCTGGGGCAGCAGCTCCGAAGGAAGGCACGCTTCTCAGGAAGCTCCGCGCCGCGATAAGTGGGAGTGGGCCAGCAAAAATGTTCCTTAGAATGAGAATATAATTTAGGTGCTGGTCGCAGTTTTCATATGGACTAGGCTCTCACTTGCATAGTTGTCCACAACTTCACGTCTCCCGAACCCGATCTTTTAGGGTTTAAGGGCTCCTGCCCTCGACAGGCACGCCCACACGCCAGCTTCCTTAGGATCCTCGACTATCTGTGGTGCATACCTGATTTCTTGAGCGCTTCGAGACCTCCAGGGTACTTCTCAAGGTCGAAGGCAACCGCATTAGCATACTTTGGCAACGGCACAGTGACGCTACCAGGAGAGAAGTCTCCAGTAAGCCGTGCCACAGGCCCTGTCGGTAGGGTTGTCGGTTCTTCACGATCCAAGGCTTCTCTCGCGATAGCTTCTCGTCGACGAGCCCTGCGAGCTGCACTCCCGAGATTTCTACGCCAAGGAACTCCAGCTGGACTTTTGGAGGATATCAGAGGACCTTTAACTTGTGACAACTCTTCTTCCATAGCAGAGCCTGGGTATCTGCGTCTGCTGTCGCATTGTGTGCACGTTATGACAGTCGACAATGCGCATATCCACAGCCAATTCATGTCAAGGCTCTTGTGCAATCAATATCTTCGCTGCTAGCTACATTTTCCAGCGTGCGCCCAACTGATTTTCACTTTTAAGACTGTTTTTAAGCCCCACGGCAACCCCAACTCAAGAGAAGACTGATCCTTTAGCTTTACTTGTTGTTGCATCTCTTTATCGCTGGTTATAACTCTGAGAAAAGCTATGGGGGATAGGGTACTGCTCGCAGAGGGAAATCCCCCGCGCGTAGCGGAAGATTTTCGGGCGGAAGGCCCAGTGAAAAAATCGAGGGGAAAAGGGGGGAAAGGGGAAAAAAAGGGAAGGGGAGGAAAGGGAAGGGGGAAGGGGAAAAAGGGGGAATGATGAGAACTGCAATCTCAGGCGGTGGGATATATATATATATATAAGGGAAATATCGCGTGATGCGCTCCGCAGACATGTTTGGGAGTACGTAACGTGAAATGCTGAAAAGGATGGTGCGACAGATGTCGATGTGGTCGAGGACAAGGTGCTCGAGTAATTTCCCGGTGTCAAAGGGCACGCGGGGTCATGGGAACACTGACTTTCACCCCCCATAAGGGGGGAGGTCTGTGGTGCCCTGTGTCACCCCTCGCCTGCTCGGATGTCACTTGCAGTGCCTGCTCTTTGCTCCGCTCGTGTGTCACGGTCTGTCCGCCAGCTTAAACCCGATTATCTTAAAGTTTAATCTGACTTTAGACAACCGAGAACCCTATCTCACTGTGCTTTTGACATTCTTCTGGCAGTACATATATTGCTATATATCTACTTTCTTATAAGGTTATAGCCCACCCACGTTCAGTGGTGGTGTTTTCGTCAATCTTCCGTCCGCTTCGCGCCCTGTGATTCTATACTAGCCGACAATTCCGACATTTACTAGCCGACATTTACTAGCCGACACTTCTGACAACGACCGGCTTGTTTTCACATCGGTCACTTCCGTCATTTTTTACCGACAATCCGACATTTACCAAATTAACGCACTTTCCGTGCGTCAAATTTCAGCTGGACCGACACTACTTTATTCCCGACATGGCTACCGCCCGACGTGAAGGAGTTGGCTCTGCTTTGCGCGCAGCACGTGCACGTGCGGGTGCTTCTCCATCGCCTTCCCAGACATCGCACAATACCCCATCTACTGGCCACCGACCCCGCCGTATCGTGGGGACTTCCTCACTACGTTCGAAACCGACATCCACGATTGAAGCCCCTACGGCTTTCGATTTCTTCAACGACCCCGACGTTCTGCTGACTACACCTGTTGAAGAGGGTCGCGAGGAGGAGTACAGCGACCAGATCTCCTATGTATTTCAGTATGGCAGCGACCTGGTGCACTTCCTCAAGTCCACTGGGTTCAAGCTCCCCAACGGTTTTACTTTTGACTGTTAGGGATCGCTCAGTAAGCGATATGATAGCACGGCTGTTATTGAACGATAACAACTCGCGCAGCGTAAGTGTGGGTGATGAGTGCAGTCGCTTCTCCAGAAGTTACTGCTGAAGCTCAACGCTTCCTCATATACGCAATGCCCCGCACCTCTCAGGTGCTACCACAATTAACACGCTATTCGATGAAAACGACAATATGGAATGTCATTTTTCAATTTAATTATAGATAGCTAAATAATTCCAAGGCGTACGAAAATAACGTATTTTCCGACGAGACGTGAGACGCACGTATAAACGCGGGTGCCGGTGAGGCTAATAGATACGTACGTATGAGTGCTTATAATAAATTCACAAGCACATGCAAGCATTCAATGTGGTAAACACGATACAAAATATGATGCGGTGACTAATTTCATTTTGTACATGTGTTTTATTAATGTTCAGGACTAGTCGTTAGCACTGCGACCACAATCTACGCGGTATCTGCTCGGATACGTACGTATGAGTGCTTATAATAAATTCACAAGCACATGCAAGCATTCAATGTGGTAAACACGATACAAAATATGATGCGGTGACTAATTTCATTTTGTACATGTGTTTTATTAATGTTCAGGACTAGTCGTTAGCACCGCGACCACAATCTACGCGGTATCTGCTAGGATACGTACGTATGAGTGCTTATAATAAATTCACAAGCACATGCAAGCATTCAATGTGGTAAACACGATACAAAATATGATGCGGTGACTAATTTCATTTTGTGCATGTGTTTTATTAATGTTCCGGACTAGCTGTTAGCACTGCGACCACAATCTACGCGGTATCTGCGTTCATTCCAGGTTCAAGACAGGCATTTGGCACGGCGTGCACTATTTACTCGGCTGGTGCGTCTTCGGCAGGTGCGGAAGGATCGCTGTCTCATGGTGCGTCGTCTCCTGCCTCTCCTTCTCCCTCTCCTTCGTCGCCTTCTCCTGCCTCTCCTTCTCCTGCCCCGGGTTGCCCAGAATCCGTGCCGGTTTCAGCAAGTGGATCTTTAGCGGGTTCTTCACCGTCGTCATCAAGCAACTCGCCGATGTCCTTAGTGCACGCGGCGATTTCTTTCTTCTTTTTGAGGTTTTCCTCCTCTATGCGTGCATCCTCTTTGAGCTTCGCCGTTTCCTCGAGTGACATGCATTCCGTATCGCCGTCAGGCTCGTCGGCAATGTTCCCAAGCCGCTGACTGGCTGCATTCACCATGTCTTGGTCGGAGTCGAACGCGACAGCGTTCAAGCCGCACCGGAGAGCTGCCATTGTGGCCGTCGCGACCCCACACCCCGCATCCAAGATCCAGTTGGGTGACGAATCGTTGTTTAACCGGGCGAAAGGTGCGGGTCCCATCATGTGGCAGTTGATGAGCTCTATTAGCAGGTGCTGGGGCTTCTGGTGAGCGCATACCACTTTCCCATCGTCTCGATAGGGTTGCTTGACGACAGAATACCCCTCCAACACATTCGCCCTCGAGCCCGCCTCCGCATCCTTCGACGAGAAGTCGAAGTCGCACATCCATGGTTTGCGAGTGGATTTTTCCCCGGACTCGTGGTCCGCCATTTGGAACCCGATGACAGCCGCTTCGAGGACATTGTACCGGATTTTTTGGTTGGCACCTACATCCTGGTTCTCCTTGCGCCACCATATGCGCTGGGCCCCACCGTTGCATTTGCTCTCCAGGATCTTCAGGAACCCGGTCTGCTGAGCAAACCCACAAAATATCAATATTGTCCAGTCCGGCGAGGTGGTGAGCGCCGCAAAGGCATCTATGAACTTGATCAGGTCGGGCTCGGATAACGCGTGCTCTGACACCTCCGTATCGAAGTCGTAAATAACGTCCAGTATCGTCCCCACGTAATTCATCTTCGGGACAAGCTCGAGTTTCGTCAACTCGTCTTTGTAGACCATGTAGCCGGTTTGAACCTCCTTCCACTCGTACTCTTTCTCAACCTGTGCCTCCTTACCATCCTCCACAAGGGGGGAGGGAAGTGCCACCTATTATACCGCAAACCGCTTGTTAATATTTGAATGACCCAAAATTGCTAGCGCAATAAAACATGCAACTACATGAGGAGCACGACTATTACAACAAAGAATCTATGTTGAAAGAACGCACACCTTAACTGTATTGGAGACGTAGTTGACGGGCAACTTGACGAGGTCTCCCTCTCCGGCCTGACACCGGGAAAGCCATGTGTTGCAGTCTGCGACGAATTGGACGATGGCCTTGGGAACCGTGAGCTGACTCCCCCCTCGCCCACTTTTACCTTGTTTCACCGCCTTGATGCATCGCTCGATGGCCTCCTGGCAAGCCCAAGTCTCACCGTATTTCTTCTCAAAAGCATCCCAATTCTCCACCCCAGATTGCGACACGATCCAGGCCTGAACGTTGCGTTGGGCCTTGAACCTCTTCAGGTTTTCAATCGCCTCTTGGATGGTGATCTCAGCGGTCAGGATTTTCTTCAGAACGCCGTTCAAGTAATCAACCTCCACGTCCGAGTGAAACCCGAGCATCGTCTGGAAAAAGGACATGTTCAACTCCTTCTTCTCGCTCTCCTTCACGATTGCCTGCTGCAAAGGCTGTGCCGGCTGACCGACACTCAACGTGTTACCGGCGCTTCGAGGAACACGCCTAGACCTGGCCTTGCCACCCGACTTCTTCTTCTTGAGGTCGGCACCTACATCCTTCAACGCCTCCTCCGCCCCAGACGTCTCGGTAGTCATGTCAACGATCTCACTCTCCGGAGTCCAGTTCTTGCGTTTCTTACTCGACCCCTTGGTGGGGGTCTTAGTCTGCCCCTTCAGAATACCCGCGCCGTGCGCATGCATGATTCTAACAATGAGGTCCCAAGTGTCCTGACGCACTGTAGCCATCGTCCAATTCGTTGCGTACTCGTTGGCGATGGAGATGTGATTCATTTGCAACACCTCCGCCTTAATATGTAACTGCTGAGCCGATGTCAAATAGTACCAGACCGGGAACCATTTGCCAGTTGCAACGTCTCCCCCGAAAAGCTGCCAGTCATTCACATTGGCCCAGTCCCCCTGCGACAACTTCTCGTAGACCTCCTTCCTATTCATTGGAAGCCTGAAAGTCTTGGGATCGTGCTTTTCCAACTGCTTCACCAGGCCGTCCTCCGTCCAGTCTTGGGCCTGAACGTCCCATTCCGTGATGCCACAATGCCAATAGAGTTTGTGGAGAGGGCCCTTCGATGCCTGCATGGTTTGCCGAGAAATTACGGTTAGTAACATTCTTTTACTTTATATAAGTAAGTAAGAGCTTCAAGTGACAAAGATGGATAAGTTACATTATTTTCTCAGAAATCACCTGCATGCCAGTTCGCATGGATTTTATGATTTGCTGGTGCGACTTGCCCTTCACGTTCTGGTCGACGGTGTTCTGCTCGTCAGCCAAAAATCGGACCATGTCAGACTGTAGATTAAAATACAATTTGCACTCGATCTGCTGAAAAGCTTCGTTATCTGGTTGTTCTTGGTGAAGCTCCCGCCGAGCGGTGAGGCTATGTTGGTGCCCGAAGCACACGAAACGATATACGCCGTCGTACACCTTACTGGGGTCAAACTCCTCCGCGCTTGTGAGGTGCTCCCCAGAGCGCGCCCATACAATGTACACTAGGGAGGTGTTCTGAAAACCGTGTGGGTTCCAAGCCATGCTCTCTTTCAAGTTCATGACTTGCGCACGGTCCTCATCCCTGATGCGCTCGTAGTCCTCAGCCTGTACAATGTACTGAATAGGAATGTTGAACGTACACCCCTTGACGTCTTTCGCGGAAACGACTCTGGGGAACCGGTGGTTATACTCGATCTGGTACCGAATCGTATTAGAATGAGATACAGAACGACGCTGCTTCGGCAATGCGAGTAAGGACTTCCAGTCCTGCGCTGCTTGCTCAGCATTCTGTTCTTTGGCCGCCTTCGCTGTCTCTCCAGGCTTGTAAGCCAACAATGAGCCGCTCGGACCACGACTAGCAGCCAGCTCGCTTTCTGCTGCAGGTGTCAATGGTACCTATAAACATATATTGTGATATAAAAGTACAAAGTTAGTCACTAACAGATAACAACTCATTAGGTTAATGAGCAATTCAAAACAATACTCATGTCCATTATAAAGTTGTTAAGGGGAAAACACAAAGGTAAGAAACTTTGCTCATTAAGCTAATGAGACATACTTTACATTACAAGCTAATGATACATATTTTATTCATTTATTAATCAAGTACGGTTGTCAATGTGAGTTTATGCCTACTTCTTTAGTTTATGCCTACTACATTCCGCTCGATGGCTCAACTTCCAGTGCTGCTTCGCACAATCACGTGAACAATATACTGCTTGTCGACAGCCACCACATCGCTTCTGTCCTTGTTTACCACAATTTAAACAGAGACACTGGTGTGCTGACACCGAGGACTTTCCGAACCGATCTTTGTTCGCCTCCCGAACAGCAGATTCTGTGAAGCATGCGGTCCAGCCGTGTGGAAGCTTTACTGGTGAATTAAAGTCGGTTGTGCCGGAATCCTGCAGTATAGGGAAAAAAAAGAAAAACTGCTCATTAACCTAATGAGGCTTTTTGTTCAAGCTTTGGTCAGTCATCGAAATTATCGGGTAAATCAGTCAGGCATGTCATATAATGACAGTAGGTACCATACAGATATAAAGAAAAAAGAAAACACGGCAAGCTCAGAAAGTTTGCAAAACTGCTCATTAACCTAATGAGGCTTTTTGTTCAAGCTTTGGTAAGTCATCAAAATTATCGGGTAAAACAGTCAGGCATGTCATATTATGACAGTAGGTACCATACACAATATAAAGAAAAAAAAACACGGCAAGTTCAGAAAGTTTGCAAAACTGCTCATTAACCTAATGAGGCTTTTTGTTCAAGCTTTGGTAAGGCATCGAAATTATCGGGTAAAACAGTCAGGCATGTCATATTATGACAGTAGGTTCCATACACACTATAAAGAAAAAAAAACACGACAAGTTCAGAAAGTTTGCAAAACTGCTCATTAACCTAATGAGGCTTTTTGTTCAAGCTTTGGTAAGTCATCGAAATTATCGGGTAAAACAGTCAGGCAGGTCATATTATGACAGTAGGTACCATACACAATATAAAGAAAAAAAAACACGGCAAGTTCAGAAAGTTTGCAAAACTGCTCATTAACCTAATGAGGCTTTTTGTTCAAGCTTTGGTAAGTCATCGAAATTATCGGGTAAAACAGTCAGGCAGGTAATATTATGACAGTAGGTACCATACACAATATAAAGAAAAAAAAACACGGCAAGTTCAGAAAGTTTGCAAAACTGCTCATTAACCTAATGAGGCTTTTTGTTCAAGCTTTAGTAAGTCATCGAAATTATCGGGTAAAACAGTCAGGCATGTCATATTATGACAGTAGGTACCATACACAATATAAAGAAAAAAAAACACGGCAAGTTCAGAAAGTTTGCAAAACTGCTCATTAACCTAATGAGGCTTTTTGTTCAAGCTTTGGTAAGTCATCGAAATTATCGGGTAAAACAGTCAGGCATGTCATATTATGACAGTAGGTACCATACACAATATAAAGAGAAAAAAACACGGCAAGTTCAGAAAGTTTGCAAAACTGCTCATTAACCTAATGAGGCTTTTTGTTGACACAATAATAATTAAACAAATTTAAAAATTATTAATATAGTTTTAACAGGGTTCTCAAAAATATTTGAACTTACCGCGATTGGAAGTATTCCAGCGCCACCCATCTCCGAATCGATTGAGTCATCCAAGAGACTGAACGGTTCTTTAGACTTCTCAGGACACTTCCAGAATTCATTGTTCTCGGA
>LGRX02029424.1:0-13729 GCA_001247695.2 Cymbomonas tetramitiformis
GTCGTTAGCACCGCGACCACAATCTACGCGGTATCTGCTAGGATACGTACGTATGAGTGCTTATAATAAATTCACAAGCACATGCAAGCATTCAATGTGGTAAACACGATACAAAATATGATGCGGTGACTAATTTCATTTTGTACATGTGTTTTATTAATGTTCCGGACTAGCTGTTAGCACTGCGACCACAATCTACGCGGTATCTGCGTTCATTCCAGGTTCAAGACAGGCATTTGGCACGGCGTGCACTATTTACTCGGCTGGTGCGTCTTCGGCAGGTGCGGAAGGATCGCTGTCTCATGGTGCGTCGTCTCCTGCCTCTCCTTCTCCCTCTCCTTCGTCGCCTTCTCCTGCCTCTCCTTCTCCTGCCCCGGGTTGCCCAGAATCCGTGCCGGTTTCAGCAAGTGGATCTTTAGCGGGTTCTTCACCGTCGTCATCAAACAACTCGCCCATGTCCTTAGTGCACGCGGCGATTTCTTTCTTCTTTTTGAGGTTTTCCTCCTCTATGCGTGCATCCTCTTTGAGCTTCGCCGTTTCCTCGAGTGACATGCATTCCGTATCGCCGTCAGGCTCGTCGGCAATGTTCCCAAGCCGCTGCCTGGCTGCATTCACCATGTCTTGGTCGGAGTCGAACGCGACAGCGTTCAAGCCGCACCGGAGAGCTGCCATTGTGGCCGTCGCGACCCCACACCCCGCATCCAAGATCCAGTTGGGTGACGAATCGTTGTTTAACCGGGCGAAAGGTGCGGGTCCCATCATGTGGCAGTTGATGAGCTCTATTAGCAGGTGCTGGGGCTTCTGGTGAGCGCATACCACTTTCCCATCGTCTCGATAGGGTTGCTTGACGACAGAATACCCCTCCAACACATTCGCCCTCGAGCCCGCCTCCGCATCCTTCGACGAGAAGTCGAAGTCGCACATCCATGGTTTGCGAGTGGATTTTTCCCCGGACTCGTGGTCCGCCATTTGGAACCCGATGACAGCCGCTTCGAGGACATTGTACCGGATTTTTTGGGTGGCACCTACATCCTGGTTCTCCTTGCGCCACCATATGCGCTGGGCCCCACCGTTGCATTTGCTCTCCAGGATCTTCAGGAACCCGGTCTGCTGAGCAAACCCACAAAATATCATTATTGTCCAGTCCGGCGAGGTGGTGAGCGCCGCAAAGGCATCTATGAACTTGATCAGGTCGGGCTCGGATAACGCGTGCTCTGACACCTCCGTATCGAAGTCGTAAATAACGTCCAGTATCGTCCCCACGTAATTCATCTTCGGGACAAGCTCGAGTTTCGTCAACTCGTCTTTGTAGACCATGTAGCCGGTTTGAACCTCCTTCCACTCGTACTCTTTCTCAACCTGTGCCTCCTTACCATCCTCCACAAGGGGGGAGGGAAGTGCCACCTATTATACCGCAAACCGCTTGTTAATATTTGAATGACCCAAAATTGCTAGCGCAATAAAACATGCAACTACATGAGGAGCACGACTATTACAACAAAGAATCTATGTTGAAAGAACGCACACCTTAACTGTATTGGAGACGTAGTTGACGGGCAACTTGACGAGGTCTCCCTCTCCGGCCTGACACCGGGAAAGCCATGTGTTGCAGTCTGCGACGAATTGGACGATGGCCTTGGGAACCGTGAGCTGACTCCCCCCTCGCCCACTTTTACCTTGTTTCACCGCCTTGATGCATCGCTCGATGGCCTCCTGGCAAGCCCAAGTCTCACCGTATTTCTTCTCAAAAGCATCCCAATTCTCCACCCCAGATTGCGACACGATCCAGGCCTGAACGTTGCGTTGGGCCTTGAACCTCTTCAGGTTTTCAATCGCCTCTTGGATGGTGATCTCAGCGGTCAGGATTTTCTTCAGAACGCCGTTCAAGTAATCAACCTCCACGTCCGAGTGAAACCCGAGCATCGTCTGGAAAAAGGACATGTTCAACTCCTTCTTCTCGCTCTCCTTCACGATCGCCTGCTGCAAAGGCTGTGCCGGCTGACCGACACTCAACGTGTTACCGGCGCTTCGAGGAACACGCCTAGACCTGGCCTTGCCACCCGACTTCTTCTTCTTGAGGTCGGCACCTACATCCTTCAACGCCTCCTCCGCCCCAGACGTCTCGGTAGTCATGTCAACGATCTCACTCTCCGGAGTCCAGTTCTTGCGTTTCTTACTCGACCCCTAGGTGGGGGTCTTAGTCTGCCCCTTCAGAATACCCGCGCCGTGCGCATGCATGATTCTAACAATGAGGTCCCAAGTGTCCTGACGCACTGTAGCCATCGTCCAATTCGTTGCGTAGTCGTTGGCGTAGGAGATGTGATTCATTTGCAACACCTCCGCCTTAATCTGTAACTGCTGAGCCGATGTCAAATAGTACCAGACCGGGAACCATTTGCCACTTGCAACGTCTCCCCCGAAAAGCTGCCAGTCATTCACATTGGCCCAGTCCCCCTGCGACAACTTCTCGTAGACCTCCTTCCTATTCATTGGAAGCCTGAAAGTCTTGGGATCGTGCTTTTCCAATTGCTTCACCAGGCCGTCCTCCGTCCAGTCTTGGGCCTGAACGTCCCATTCCGTGATGCCACAATGCCAATAGAGTTTGTGGAGAGGGCCCTTCGATGCCTGCATGGTTTGCCGAGAAATTACGGTTAGTAACATTCTTTTACTTTGAGTAAGTAAGAGCTTTAAGTGACAAAGATGGATAAGTTACATTGTTTTCTCAGAAATCACCTGCATGCCCGTTATTCGCATGGATTTTATGATTTGCTGGTGCGACTTGCCCTTCACGTTCTGGTCGACGGTGTTCTGCTCGTCAGCCAAAAATCGGACCATGTCAGACTGTAGATTAAAATACAATTTGCACTCGATCTGCTGAAAAGCTTCGTTGTCTGGTTGTTCTCGGTGAAGCTCCCGCCGAGCGGTGAGGCTATGTTGGTGCCCGAAGCACACGAAACGATATACGCCGTCGTACACCTTACTGGGGTCAAACTCCTCCGCGCTTGTGAGGTGCTCCCCAGAGCGCGCCCATACAATGTACACTAGGGAGGTGTTCTGAAAACCGTGTGGGTTCCAAGCCATGCTCTATTTCAAGTTCATGACTTGCGCACGGTCCTCGTCCCTGATGCGCTCGTAGTCCTCAGCCTGTACAATGTACTGAATAGGAATGTTGAACGTACACCCCTTGACGTCTTTCGCGGAAACGACTCTGGGGAACCGGTGGTTATACTCGATCTGGTACCGAATCGTATTAGAATGAGATACAGAACGACGCTGCTTCGGCAAAGCGAGTAAGGACTTCCAGTCCTGCGCTGCTTGCTCAGCATTCTGTTCTTTGGCCGCCTTCGCTGTCTCTCCAGGCTTGTAAGCCAACAATGAGCCGCCCGGACCACGACTAGCAGCCAGCTCGCTTTCTGCTGCAGGTGTCAATGGTACCTATAAACATATATTGTGATATAAAAGTACAAAGTTAGTCACTAACAGATAACACCTCATTAGGTTAATGAGCAATTCAAAACAATGCTCATGTCCATTATAAAGTTGTTAAGTGGAAAACACAAAGGTAAGAAACTTTGCTCATTAAGCTAATGAGACATACTTTACATTACAAGCTAATGATACATATTTTATTCATTTATTGATCAAGTACGGTTGTCAATGTGAGTTTATGCCTACTTCTTTAGTTTATGCCTACTACATTCCTCTCGATGGCTCAACTTCCAGTGCTGCTTCGCACAATCACGTGAACAATATACTGCTTGTCGACAGCCACCACATCGTTTCTGTCCTTGTTTACCACAATTTAAACAGAGACACTGGTGTGCTGACACCGAGGACTTTCCGAACCGATCTTTGTTCGCCTCCCGAACAGCAGATTCTGTGAAGCATGCGGTCCAGCCGTGTGGAAGCTTTACTGGTGAATTAAAGTCGGTTGTGCCGGAATCCTGCAGTATAGGGAAAAAAAAGAAAAACTGCTCATTAACCTAATGAGGCTTTTTGTTCAAGCTTTGGTCAGTCATCGAAATTATCGGGTAAATCAGTCAGGCATGTCATATAATGACAGTATGTACCATACAGACTATATAGAAAAAAGAAAACACGACAAGGTCAGAAAGTTTGCAAAACTGCTCATTAACCTAATGAGGCTTTTTGTGCAAGCTTTGGTCAGGCATCAAAATTATCGGGTAAAACAGTCAGGCATGTCATATTATGACAGTAGGTACCATACACACTATAAAGAGTAAAAACACGACAAATTCAGAAAGTTTGCAAAACTGCTCATTAACCTAATGAGGCTTTTTGTTCAAGCTTTGGTCAGTCATCGAAATTATCGGGTAAAACAGTCAGGCATGTCATATTATGACAGTATGTACCATACAGACTATAAAGGAAAAGAAAACACGACAAGGTCAGAAAGTTTGCAAAACTGCTCATTAACCTAATGAGGCTTTTTGTTCAAGCTTTGGTCAGTCATCGAAATTATCGGGTAAAACAGTCAGGCATGTCATATTATGACAGTAGGTACCATACCGACTATAAAGAAATAGAAAACACGACAAGGTCAGAAAGTTTGCAAAACTGCTCATTAACCTAATGAGACTTTTTGTTCAAGCTTTGGTAAGTCCGCGAAATTATCGGGTAAAACAGTCAGGCATGTCATATTATGACAGTAGGTACCATACACACTATAAAGAAATAGAAAACACGACAAGGTCAGAAAGTTTGCAAAACTGCTCATTAACCTAATGAGACTTTTTGTTCAAGCTTTGGACAGTCATCGAAATTATCGGGTAAAACAGTCAGGCATGTCATATTATGACAGTAGGTACCATCCACAATATAAAGAAAAAAGAAAACACGGCAAGCTCAGAAAGTTTGCAAAACTGCTCATTAACCTAATGAGGCTTTTTGTTCAAGCTTTGGTAAGTCATCGAAATTATCGGGTAAAACAGTCAGGCATGTCATATTATGACAGTAGGTACCATCCACAATATAAAGAGAAAAAAAACACGGCAAGCTCAGAAAGTTTTTAAAACTGCTCATTAACCTAATGAGGCTTTTTGTTGACACAATAATAATTAAAGAAACAAGAAATAATTTTTTAAGTTTTAACAGGGTTCTCAAAAATATTTGAACTTACCGCGATTGGAAGTACTCCAGTGCCACCCATCTCCGAATCGATTGAGTCATCCAAGAGACTGTACGGTTCTACAGACTTCTCAGGACACTTCCAGAATTCTTTGTTCTCGGAATTTCGCCACATTTCATTCAAAAACGAACTGTAAGCAGCAGCAAGAACTCTGTTCGCTGCTCGTTCAACAAGCTCATCCAGCCTGTTCTTGCGCGCTGTGTAAGAAGGCGCTATATTGCTAATCAGCATATTTTCAGCGTCAAGACGGACAGCCATATGCTCATGCGCGCGTTCGCCCATTGTCAGCACGTACACCGGAGTATTGCCGCCGCCGGCTGGCGCAGGGCCAGCGAAAGAGATACGAAGGTGCTCATCGGCGTTTGCTGGCAAAAGAGGCAAGTTTCTCTGAACTGTACCGCCATCGGCAGTTGCGAGAAAAACTGAGAGAGACAGCCAATGGCCCTGTAAAGAAGGCACGCGCTCAACAGACCACTGCTTGTCGGGTAGCTGTATTACGTTTTCTGAGCTCAACAATGCGCGAAATTGGTCCACAGTTGCCATTATTTTGATTCACGCAAAAGTAAAAAAAAAAAAGGCGATGAGCTGTAAGCGGTGTTATGCAAAGTAGGTTTTTGATTGTGAGGAAGACTGGTCGAGTTTATGAAATTTCAATAAGTTCCGTGCTCTCGTCATCAAAATCCGAGAATTGCGAATCGAAGTATTTTATTGGACGGGCCGAAAGCGACAAAGAACTTGAATCTGCATTCATGTTCTCGATTTCGATTGATGACATCTGCACTCGATCCGGGAACTTGAGTACAGAATGATGTAATTGGGCAAGTTTAGTCGATCGATCCGATGAATTTAATATGACCGACCGTAATATTCAAATTCAAAGTCATCGGCTGTCGCCCCTGACGAAACTCGGAATGAACTCTTGTCGTTTTCATTTCACAGAAATCTGCTTCATAAGATTTTTGGACTATTTTTCTGATGGGGCCGTTCTGGCAAATAGCTGACGAAGCTATCGACGAAGTTATTGACCTTTCACAGCCTGCAATATACTACACCCAGAAGGAAGACGATATCATAGAAATAGAAACCGACGTATTTCGCTCATCGCCAGTTAACGCTCGTCGCTCATCGCTATACAAAACAGTTTGCGACGATGAGATATTATGCTTTCCGTGCGTTGAAACGCCAATGCACTCGAAAAGCGCAGAAACTCCAATGACTGCAAACTTGCAAAAGACTAGCGACTCACGCGCGACTCAGCGCTCATCGGACTCTGATGACACAATAAACACGCAAGAGTCTAGTACGCGAAAGATCACAAGTGTTGACTTCAATGAGATAACGCAAAGCCTTGAAGCAAGCTTTAGTTCGTACTCCGTGGGTGACGAAAAGAGTGAAAGTGTGCTGAATGGGAAAACAACTAAGGTCGGTAAAGAACGAGCAGTTTATACATCAGCAAAAAGAAAACCCAAAGAAAAGAGTCAAATAACAATCAAAGAACGAAACCTTTCACAGTCTGACATAGAAAGTATTGCAATTTATCGATGCAAATGCAAATCGTTTTGCTCATTAATGTTTCACTTATCAGCCTTAGAAGCTCAACGCAAAATGTTTTGGGACTTGTCTCAAAAAGATCGTAAAGAATGGATGGTAAGAGATCTTATGAAGAGCGGAACCAGAACTTGTGACTCAAGGTTCATATTTATGTTCTTCATATGTGACAGACCGGTAAGTATGCCAAAACTGCTCATTAGCTTAATGAGCGGTTTACCTTCCTTTTTATAGAATTCCCTTGAAGAATAACTTTTTGTTCATATTCCTGAAATTTTGCCAAAACTGCTCATTAAGCTAATGAGCAGGTTTTCTTCCTTTTTATAGAATTCCCTTGAAGAATAACTTTTTGTTCATATTCCTGAAATTTTGCCAAAACTGCTCATTAAGCTAATGAGCAGGTTTTCTTCTTTTTTATAAAATTCTCTTGAAGTATAAATGTTTGTGCATATTCCTGAAATTTTGCCAAAACTGCTCATTAAGCTAATGAGCAGGTTTATTCTTTTTTATAGAATTCCCTTGTAGTATAAATGTTTGTGCATATTCCTGAAATTTTGCCAAAACTGCTCATTAAGCTAATGAGCAGGATTTCTTCTTTTTTATAAAATTCTCTTGAAGTATAAATGTTTGTGCATATTCCTGAAATTTTGCCAAAACTGCTCATTAAGCTAATGAGCAGGTTTTCTTCTTTTTTATAGAATTCTCTTGAAGTATAAATGTTTGTGCATATTCCTGAAATTTTGCCAAAACTGCTCATTAAGCTAATGAGCAGGTTTTCTTTTTTTTTATAAAATTCCCTTGGTGTATAAATGTTTGTGCATATTCCTGAAATTTTGCCACAACTGCTCATTAAGCTAATGAGCAGGTTTTCTTCTTTTTTATAGAATTCTCTTGAAGTATAAATGTTTGTGCATATTCCTGAAATTTTGCCAAAACTGCTCATTAAGCTAATGAGCAGGTTTTTTTACTTTGTTATAGAATTCACTTTGCTTGTATATTTACAGGTGTGCTCGGCATTCTACCAGAAGGTTTACAAAATAAGCCAAGGATATTTCTGCGACGTGCGCGAGCGGGTTCTCTCTGGAAGAACAAATTTCATTCACGGGCTGACGGGCAGCGAGGCAAATCGGCGTTTGTCCAACAAAAAATCAAATGTCGTCGCCTTCGTGAAGAAATATGCGGAAGAACAGGGTGAACCCCAGCCACATAAACCTGAGACGCATCTCCCGTCGGGGAAGACAAGAGAAGAGATTTGGGATGATTATCTCGATTCCTTATCTATTCACGACCGCAAATCCAAGGAAGTCTCCTTGCCGTACTTCTACGAAATCTGGAAAGACGAGTTCAAATCTTGGCTCAAAGTTCCGAAGTGCAAGCGTTTTTCTCAGTGCAGTGTATGTGCTTCGATCAAACTCTTGAAGGAGGGCACACCTAAATCCCAGCACGGTAAGCTAAATTCTGAAAAATATAGTATTTGCATTCGTTTTACGTTGTTTTAGAAGTTTGTATATTAAAACGTTTTTTTTTCAGGTCAATACGACAAAATGCGAGAGGTGCACCTTAACCAAGCGCGTGCCGAACGTGAGAAGTTCTACAAACACGGCCGAAAATCCAACATGACTAAGAGCATCAAGGAAAACAAGACGTGGTGGAAATATTCCTCTGTCATCATTGACGGGATGACCCAATGGACGACGCGCCTGCCGCATTTCATGCGCATGCCATCATATCTGGACCGAAAGGACTTCTTGGACGTGCACAATATGGGTAGCATCATCGAAAACGTTGGCCGGTTTATGGACTTCAACTACGCGAATTACGGTGACGACGCCAACTTCCTGCTGAACGTGCTGCATCGTGACGTCACTCGAATTCAAGAGCACCGTCGTAAAGGGGATGGCGAGGAACCGTACCCGATGCCGGAAGTGTTATACGTCCAGCTTGACAACGTGGGCACCAACAAGAGCATTATGCTTTTGGCGTATATCTCTTGGTTGGTTATGTCTGGCGCGTTCAAGAAGGTGAAGGTGAACTTCCTAATCGTCGGCCACACCCACGAGAACATCGACCAGATGTTCTGATACGGCTGTAGATACAAGCGCCGTGAATATTTTATCAATATATAAAAGAAACACTGCAAAGTTGGACAGCAATGCGAGTGTACGTATGAGCGGAATTTTGTGAGTGCAGTCTCCGTAGAAGATCTGCTGAAGCACAACGCTTCCTCACTTTTATACCTACGTCACCCATCATCTTAGATGGTACCGCCATTGGGTTGTGAACCCGAGACGTAGGTTGAACGACCAACATGGTAGTAACGACTAGTTCGTTCATGCCGCACATGCGAGTTCTGCGCATGCTGAAAGCTAAAGATGGTTCTTGGTTTGTTTCCAAGATGTATCTTTGCTTTGCCATCTTCGAGTTCAATCATACGAACTCTCGATGACAGGGATGCCTGATGATATGACATAATCATCTGGCGACATGTACAGTCATCGGCGACCGTACTGACGACTGTCATAAATGTATGACGCGACTCGACCTGTACAGTCATGATCGACCATACTGTCGACTGCCATAATAATATATGACATGACCGACTGTCATAATAATATATGACATGACATGACATGACATGGTATGACATGTATGACAGGTATGACACGTATGACATGTATGACACATATGTCATCGGTCATAACCCTGACAGATCTCCCCTCTTAAGAGAGTTGTGACCTCACAACGGCATACCTTTGTATATGTCTTTGATGTCTTTGTTGTTGTCGCTTCTTGCTGGTACCAGTCTTCTTACACCGATTTGAGGCGTCCCTCATGGTGTTTTTAGGTTATTGGGGGAACTGAGTCCACTTTAGTCCCTCACCTTAGGCATTTAGCCATACAGTCCTTAGGATGCACCCCACCTTTCCGGAAATCGTATCGTTGAGTGACGTTCCAAGGTTCAATGAAGAGCGTTTTCGCGATACAATCCTACGCTGGATTACTGATTGATCCACACGTTATCATGTATGTGCTAGACGATTCAAAGCATCCGAAGTCTACGTTACGGATTATTTGCGCTAGCCGTCGTCGCCTTTGCGCGATCGATGATCCCACGATTATAACGAATTATATTCGAACGATTCTCGGGCTGATATAGTGCACCCAACTCTTCCTCCCCTCCTTAAGCTACTTTGGAGGATCCTAGGCGGTGATGGGGAGCCCGATTTCGATAATAAACGAACAAAGGGGCTTGTTTTAATGCAAACGGAGCGGCCCTGCTTAACGGAATTGGACTTATAATCCTTAACCGGTCTGCTTAACTCCTCAATATTTTTGTCCAGTACGCACGCTTTGACGAACATCTATCGCGATGAGTGAGAATGAATTCGCCACGTACTAATGTGAAATTTATGTAGTCATGTTTGTCAAGCACAACTTAGGATCACAACTCCTTCTACCTCAGTCATTATCTCCGGTAGCTTCGGATGACTGGCCAAGAATTTGATGACAAACCACGGTTTTGGCAAAGGTAGCATTTAGCAGTTTTTTATTTATCCACAGATATGATATCTCGCATGTGTGCGTATCTGTGCAAGGGTATGATTTTGAACAAGGCTCACTACACCTTTAGCAAGGAAGGATCAATTCTTGCTCCTGTCATATCAATTTGATGCAGGGTAAAAAATGTTAGGGATATAACCCTGCAGTTCTCGGGTTGCAGCCCATTGCACCGAAGGTGCATCGCAGTCTTTGGGATGCAGCCCTGCAGTTCTTGGGATGCAGCCCTGATATATATATGTGACCGATGGACGAAAACCTCTTGGGTACATGTTTCCATGGCCTGATTTTTATATGGTCGGCAATTTTTTTGCAAAAAGTCATTGGTTATCAGCTTTTGACTCAGAAGCCATAATGTTATAGAAGCTGCGACCTATTGTAACCATATGCGGTAGTTATGCCTTCAGCATACGTAGACAATATGATTATGTGGAACTTATAATCCCACTTAAGTTGCATCATGATAAATTTATCCAGGTGTTAACAAGTGTTCAGGATTTGATAAGGGGTTGACGCCCCACAAGCCAAAGGTCACTGTCTCATAAGGCTCGCCTCAAGTGTGCGGCTTTGGGGATTAGTGTCCTGGCGAGGCACAGTCATGATGCTTCCTAGAAGTCCATAATGGAACTGGAAATGAGAATGCTCAAGATACCCGAAGACAGGAAGGCTTTTGGTTGGCTAGAATTACTGTCAAGATGCTTAACCTTGATGGAATGGCATTCGGATACAAACTGTGCAACCATGCATGTGATTTATGCATTGGTGTATGACTTTGATGAATTGTCTCTTGTCGTGAACCTGGAAGGAATGACGGGCAAATAGCTAGAGTGGCGGATTTACTCACTCGGCTTTTCTGTTTTGGAATTCGATGCCTGATGGCACAACTAGCAATCCTTTGCTCAGATGCTTTCCTTAAGACATTGGCAACAACTTGTGTGCCAGCTTCTCTAGATTTGGGGAGAAACCATGGATCAACAATTCATCAATCAAAACACATGTATCAAGGTTGATTCATCGAATCCTTCAACTCTTGAATTTCGAAAATCAGCATCTCAGGCTGTTGACGTCAAAGTGATGGTCGTAAGCTTACAGTATAGCTTATTCACCTTTGAAAAACCATCGTTCTCCAGTATCAGTGCCCTTCATATAATATGATAGAGCCGGAGAAATATGCATCTATGATTTCTTCATAGTGAACTTCATGTGTTAGTAAGTCAAATAAGACTTCATTTGATGTTTCAATCGGCATGATGTACCGTGTCATCAATTTTATGGCTGCTATACACAGATGCTGGAACTTTTGATAAGATCTTTAATTTTCCAAGCAAAATCACAATGATGCAAGGTGTGGCAGCTGTATGAAAATGAATGAATCTATACTCTTCCCCCCCCTCGCAAAAAGAGATGTATCAAACCAATCAGATGGTGATGGAGGATGTTATTCAATCATTATGTTATGTGAAAAATGATTTGATAGAGAATCGGACTGAGATTACTCATCGAATGCTTTAGAGGTAACAATGTCAATCTGAACATTGATTCTCTCTACGTCATATTGGCAATATGCCTGACGTTTTTGAATGTGGCAAATGCCAGATGATGTCAAATGCAGTTGTTGGGTTGCAGCCCACATACATTTGTCAATTCAGGGTCACTATAGTGTGCCCAACTTAGACAATGTTCTGGAAAATGATTGTCATGATGAACAAAAAAAAATCAGTGATGGAGAGTTACCGAAGTTAACTTTGGTATCGAAGCTAATGGAGAGTCAATCAAGAAGTGTCCGTAATGACAACAACTTACTACGAGTTGTATTTTCGTAGTTGATGGATGGCTGACATGTCATTTTATTATGAATAGAACATGGCATTGCCTAGTGATATGTGTATATTCTTCAGCACATGATCACTTATCTCAATGGTGCCCATGTTATTTTTGGGCAAACACTATTCAGAGACTTATTATGATAAAGAAGTATGAATGATGAATGTGTCATTTCAATCCGATAGAATTGTGACTTGTTTTATGACTATAAATTTTCTGTCACTTTTCAGAATGAGGATGAACTGCGCTTGGAAACCGTATACAGATTGCGGGTTTTCCAAGACTTCGTGGCCTAATGGATGAGGCAACAAATTTCTAAACATTCCAGAATGAACTTTCGAAGAGTCTTCATTTCTTAATGAAGTATGCTTGTCTTATGTGCCAAAATGATATGAAATTACAAATATGGTGTCAATCTATATGTGGATGGTTTATACCATTGTATGCTATTCCACAAATAAGTAATGATGTCAGAGTGAAAACTTTGGACAATTGCAACTCAGTACAAATTTGAGTGCATTCAAGCCCATTTGAATGTTCAGAATCTGAATCTAATGTACTTTTCTAGCTAGAGCTACCATTGACTATCCAACATCCACTGAGGACATTGTTTCTTACGTCTTTTGGCATCACGCTCAGCGTTTTTCTTATTCTGCAAGCGCCTCTTTGCTACTGCTACATCCGGAACGTTGTACCAGCTACGAAACTTGCTGGTAACTTCATCTTCTCAGCTTTCTTCATCCAAAAGCAAAACTGGCTTCAACATGTCTTGTTCTTTCATCGAGGACGAATCACACAGGGATGCAGCAGACCTGCAGCATGAGAAGAAAATAAACAGCAAGAAAGTCACTATGCAAAATCACCACTGAAGGAGATGACTTTCATCATAGGGTGGTATATTGGTTGTTTCATATGACACATAGAAGATATGAATAATTCGAAGAGAATTTTGGGATAAATATCCTGGATTGGCTGTGCTTGATTGCTCTATGCCCAAGAATGACCGAAGAGATTGCTTGCCATTTTTCAGCCATATAACATGGAGGCTGCTTAACAACGGTCGGGTCATAAGCTAAATAGCTATGCAGCTATGTCGAAGGCTGAATAGCCATGATTGCACAGACTCTGTCTTTTATGATGAATAGACCTCTGAGAAATGGTGTCTAAAAAATTCAATTGACAACAACTCAACCTTTTGGTATGATGTAGAGCTGATGATTTTTGTTGCACTTCAATTGTTTATTGTGCACTAATGAAATGCCTCGTGATATATAATCTCACAGAATAGGCTTTGCTCAATGGCGATATGATCAGATATGTAATGATCAATGAAGACAAGATGGTTGGTATGGCTCATTCAGTAGGCATAATTACCTCAAAGAGATGCCAATACACGGATACATATCAAGACATAAGGACAATAGGCTTATTGTATAGCCTTCAAGGTAGCTAGCATTTATGCTGCATTGGTCAGCTCAGTGGCTTTGACCTTTTTTTAGGTGTTGTACTCAGGCTGTAGCCTGCATATTGCATTGAGTACTCTTGACACCTTTAATGATACAATCAGATGATATGTATGAAATATCAAGAATGGTTGCCCTTTCCAATGATCATCGGTGGCAGAGGCTATAGTGCTTGCACCGTGTCAGT
>LGRX02029426.1:0-24370 GCA_001247695.2 Cymbomonas tetramitiformis
CACTACACCTTAGCAAGGAAGGATCAATTCCTGCTCCTGTCATATCAATTTGATGCAGGGTAAAAATGTTAGGGATGTAACCCTGCAGTTCTCGGGTTGCAGCCCATTGCACCGAAGGTGCATCGCAGTTCTTGGGATGCAGCTCTGCAGTTCTTGGGATGCAGCCTTGATATATATATGACCGATGGACGAAAACCTCTTGGGTACGTGTTTCCACGGCCTGATTATTATTTGGTCGGCAATTATTGGCAAAAGTCATCGGCTATCAGCTTTTGACTCAGAAGCCACAATGTTATAGAAGCTTCGACCTATTGTGATCATATGCGGCAGTTATGCCTTCAGCATACGTAGACAATATGATTATGTGGAACTTATAATCCCACTTAAGTTGCATCATGATAAATTTATCTAGGTGTTAACAAGTGTTCAGGATTTGATAAGGGGTTGACGCCCCACAGGCCAAAGGTCATTGTCCAAGGCATGGTATCAGTTGGTTCAGGCGGTATTGATAGTTTTTGATGATTTCACTTTTCTGATCAATCAATTCTGATTCACAGCATGTCTAATCAATCAATTATGATATTTCAAGCCAGTGCATCAATCAATTCTGATTCTCAGCAAGTCTGATCAATCAATTGTGATTGTTCCACGGGCAGTATCAATCAATTCTGATACACCGGTATGAAGTACCAATTGGTTTAAATACATACTGTCGATTCCCCACCCTACTGCACGTGCTCGTTCGCGGAGGTCGCCGATCATGGTGGTTTCATGGCCAACCAGGTTTTCTAATCCATATAGGCTCCCAAGTGTCATTCGGTTCGGGGAAATTCTTCCAACCCATAAGTCATTGTGCAACACCGCCATTTGATGCACGCTCTCTCTGTATCTCACGGACCTTGTAAGCTTGTATTCAACATCGTCACTTCCGGCAGGGTAAAAAGGCGTTTGGTGTGTGCGCTTGATCGCGCCCTTGCCCTCGGAAACTACATTCGCCTGATAAGGTTGCTTTCCACGTCTGCGCTTATTTCCCATGGTTTTCGATAATCTTAAAATGAAATTCGAAATATGTCAAGATAGTGTCTACATATATACCCATGAACCCCATCGAATGACCAATCACCATCCCAAACCCGATCATACTTAGATTCAAGATTGATTTGTCCAAGATGGAGACGACCTTATCACAATATTGAGTTATTGACCAACCAAAGTCCCACATCGGGGTTTGCCGGATCGAAATGGCACGCCGCCGGGATCGGAACATTGAGTTAATCGATTCAATCGATTGTATTCGTTCAACCCAGGGATCAATCGATTCTGATTGTTTAGCCCATGGGATCAATCAATTCTGATTATTGCCCTCGGGGATCAATCAATTCTGATGATTAGACATGCGATATCAATCAATTCCAATATTCTGATAGTGCACAAATTCACTATCAATTGATTATGATATTCTGATATATTGATAGTATCAGAATATCAAACAATCGATACCATGCCTTGTCATTGTCTCCTAAGGTTCGTCACAAGTGTGCGGCTTTGAGGAGCAGCGTCCCGGCGAGGCACAGGCATGATACTTCTTTGACCATGATGGAGCTGGAAATGAGAATGCTCAAGATACCCGAAGACAGGAAGGCTTTTTGTTGGCCAGAGTTGCTGTCTAGATGCTTAACCTCGATGGGGTTGCATTCGGATACAAACTCCTGTGCAACCATACATGTGACTTATGCATTGGTGTATGATTTTGATGAATTGTCTTTTGTCATGAACCTGGAAGGAATGACGGGCAAATAGCTAGAGTGGCGGATCTCACTCACTCGGCTTTGCTGTTATGGAATTCGATGCCTGATGGTACAACTGGCAATCCTTTGCTCAGATACTTTCCTTAATAAGACATTGGCAACAACTTGTGTGCCAGCTTCTCTAGATTTGGGGAGAACCATGGATCAACAATTCATCAATCAAAACACATGTTACCAAGGTTGATTCAACGAAGCCTTTTACTCTTGGAATTCAACAATCAGCATCTCAGGCTGTTGGCGTCAAAGTGATGGTCGTAAGCTTACAATATAGCTTATTCACATTTGAAAAACCATCATTCTCCTATGTCAATGCCCTTCATATAATATGATAGAGCCGTAGGAATATGCATCTATGATTTCTTCATAATGAATTTCATGTGTCGGTAAGTCAAATAAGATTTCATTTGATGCTTCAATCGGCATGATGTACCGTGTCATCAACTTTATGACTGCTATACACAGATGCTGGAACTTTTGATAAGATTTTTAATTTTCAAGCAAAATCACAATGATGTAAATTTGTGGCAGCTGTATGAAGAATGAATGAATCTATACTCCTTCCTCCCCCTTTAAAAGAGGTGTATCAAACCAATCAGATGGTGATGGAGAATGCTATTCAATCATTATGTTATGTGAAAATGGTTTGATAGAAAATCAGACTGAGATTACTCATCGAATGCTTTCGAGGTAACAATGTCAATTATATAAACACTGATTCTCTCTATGTCATACCGGCAACATGCCTGACGCTTTTAAATGTGGCAAATGCCAGATGATGTCAAAAAATGCAGTCGTCGGGTTGCAGCCCACATACTTTGTCAGTTCAGGGTCACTATAGTGTGCCCAACTTAGACAATGGTTCTGGATAATGATTGTCATAATGAACAACGGAATCAGTGATGGTCCCGAAGTTAACTTTGGTATCGAAGCTAATGGAGAGTCAATCAAGAAGTGTCTGTAATGACAACAACTTACTACGAGTTGTATTTCCGTAGTTGATGGATGGCTGGCATGTCATTTCATTATGATTTGGAATATGGCATCGCCTAGTGATATGTGTATCTTCTTCAGTACATGATCACTTATCCCAATGGTGCCCATTTTATTTTTGGACAAACACTATTCAGAGACTTGTTATGATAAAGAAGTATGAATGATGAATGTGTCATTTCAATCCGATAAAATTGTGACTTGTTGATGACTATAAAGTTTCTGTCACTTTCCAGAATGAGCTTTCAGAGAGTCATAATTCCTCGATGAAGCATGTGTGTCTTATGTGCCAAAATGATATGAAACCACAAACATGATGTCAATTTATGTGTGGATGGTTTATACCATTGTATGCTATTCCACAAATAAGTAGTGATGTCAGAATAAAACTTTGGGCAATTGCAACTCAGTACACACCCGAGTGCATTCAAGTCCACTTGTATGCTCAGAATCTGAATCTAATGTACTTTCTATATGCACAGGATATAACATTTTTTCTATGCGATTCTGGATTCAGGAACTAGAGTCAATGTAAAACTCTTTTCCTATTTCAGAGGATGAAACCTTTATTCCCTTAGGTGCAATACCTTGTCTTAAGGAATAGTCATTTTCAATACAAGTTTCAATCGATTTTTTCAAATCTGTCACTTTTATGATGATCAGATTGGTCAACTTTACAGCATAACCACTTCCCCTCCCTGAAGGAGATGACTCCCTTCATAGGGCGGTATATTGGCTGTTTTCATATGACACATGGAAAACATGAGTAACTCTTGGAGAATTTCGGGATAAACATCTTGAATTGGCTGTGCTTGATTGCTCTATGCCCAAGAATGACCGAAGAGATTGCTTGCCATCTTTTAGCCATATGGCATGGAGGTTGCTTAACAACGGTTGGGTCATAGACTGTATAGCTATGTTAGCTATGTTGGAGGCTGAATAGCCATGATTGCACAGATTCTGTCTTCCATGATGAATAGACCTCTGAGATATGGTGTCTGATGAATCAATACTTTTGACAACAACTCAACCTTTTGGTATGGTTCAGAGCTGATGATCTTTGCTGCATTGCAATTGTTTAATGTGCACTACTGAAATGCCTCGTGATATAATAATCTCACTGAATAGGCATTGTTCAATGGCGGTATGATCAGATATGTAATGATCAATGAAGACAAGATGGTTGGTATGGCTCATTCAGCAGGCATGATTACCTCAAAGAGATGCCAATACACGGATACATTTCAAGACATAAGGGCAATAGGCTTATTGTATAGCCTTCAAGGCAGCTAGCATTTATGCTGCATTGGTCAGCTCAGTGGCTTTGACCTATCTAGGTGTTGTACTCAGGCCGTAGCCTGCATATTGCATTGAGTAATCTTGACACCTTTAATGATACAATCAGATGATTTGTATGAAATATCAAGAATGGTTGCCCTTTTTTAATGATCATCGGTGGCAGAGGCTATAGTGCTTGCACCGTGTCAATATACAATTCTAGTCTGGATACATGCTAGACCAGAGGTATGCAATGTCTAGGTCTTCAAAATCAAGCTCATATGTATGTCATGGCTGATGACCTTAGAAATGTTTGATACATGTATGTGTCAACTTCATGGAGTTCTGCATGGTTTGACTGTATATAGTCAGGCTTACCAAAACAAAAACGATGATGCAACTTAATTGTTTTATTATTTGTCTTTATTATTTATTTGGTTTTTAGTTGTATTTTTAGCTTATCATCTTCCCCCCTCAAGGAAGTGTATTGCTAGGCGGTTGTCAAGCGCCGTTTAAATACAACAGAGGTCCGACCTCTATGTGATGACGTGGAAGCTTTCTATGAAGCTGGATAGCAGTTCTCGGGTTGCAGCCCATCGCACCGAAGGCGCATTGCAGTCTTTGGGATGCAGCCCGAATCCACGTCATTGGCGTGGGTCATATAGTGCCCATGCATGTGCGTGTTGTATAAAATACAACACTACCCTCCAGCGGCTAAGTGGTTTGCCATATGCTGTGGGATATCAATATGTGATCAGAGAGCATGGTGATATGTGTACCATGTTTGTCAATATCGGAGAGACTGTGTCTTCTTTAAAATCCTCATGATTATATTTATAACGGTGTTGTGCTGATGTCAACACCTTCTCTCTGAGTGATTTATTGATTTCAGATGTGATGTGGTGGCAGTCAACCTTGTCCGCTTGTACCGGAGGTTGTATGAATTGTGTCCATGCATACGCGATCTCAGCGCAGGTCACAATACAGTGCCCGAGCATACGCGATTTTAGAGTAGGTCACATTGTCCCTCCATTTATTACATTTGAGAATATCTGTTTACTCATCTTTGTGAGTCTAGACAGCATTGTGCTGATTGCAATGCTTTTTCTGATGATTTATATATCACAGGTTATACCAAATGTGATGATTAGTCCAGTGCAATATATGTCACCGGAATGTACAGGGATTGTGAATGATTGCAATCCAGCCGGAGGAATAATCTCAACAGCTATCCTGTACTAATGAATTCATCGGAGTTGTACTCATTCGACGATTCGAAACCCTTGTCATTTGTAGTAATGACAACTCACATGGATATATAGGGTTTTTATCAGAATGCTTTTATGTGATGTCAACATATTATGAACAATTCACTTGCATCTTAGGACAAAGGAGTTACGCTTGGAAGGTCTTGCATGGTGGTCTCCCAACAGTTATCAGCTGTTATTCGGGTGCCACATTCTGCCTTCAGCACTGGGACTATATCAACCAGTCTTACAGCGATGCACTTGTCCTTCCCACTCTTATGTACGGCTATAGTGCCAAAGTGTATCAGGTGGGATATATATATACATTATATAACTATCATCTTCTGATCCAGGATATGCAATTAAGCATGGCATCAGGTATATGTTATGTATATAGTTCAGCATTCCGAACTTACTCGAGGATGTAAATGCTGAGTAAGAGTCAACTTATAGTCATTGGGATGTAGTTTCCCATCCGATTTTACACTTTGTTAGTGATGGTGGATTTAACGTTGTACAGATTTCAACGTTACTTGTGGATGCAGTGGTTTTATCAAAAACAATCCATCAGAAATCACCAGATCGGAATATTAAATGGATATCTGTGTAATCCTATCCACCTTCTTCCCCCCTCGAGGAAGTGTGAACACATAGGCAGTCAGTTGCCTATATACGTCATAGCTTATAGCTTATAGCTCACAGTCTTTTTAGGAAGCAACTTATACAGTTTTAGGGTTGTTGCCCGACAGTCCTTGGGTTGTCGCCCGAAATATTGTCATGTCCGTGCTGATTTCAGCATGACAAATATGCCAAACACGAAGTGTTTCCTACTTTATAGGTGGCATTTAGGGCATGTTACGTTACAGTGGCCCGTATCTTCCACAGTGTGTTTAGGGTGTTACTTGGTATCAGTAACCCTAAAATATGTAAAATTAAAGCAGTATAAATATTTTGCAAACATTTTTTTAGCAAAACTGCATTTAATCTTGTACTGTGTGTTACGTGGTTTTCAGGAGGTATGTTACACCCCTGACACACACATTTAATTTTTAGGGTGTTGCATGGTGTTACAAGTGCTGCATAAATCAGGGATTATTTATTGATAGCTGAATAATCAGATCAGCAAAAAAAATCAACTCGAATTTTTCATTTTGAAATTGTACGTGTGAACTTTTCACGCATTTCGTTACAGCCAATATGTACACCCCTATATATTACACACCTAATATCTAGGGTGTTACACGAGATATGACCATGGTCATTGTGTTTTTTCTAATACCCCAATAGGCATAAAATCACAATCTAAAATAAAATGGGGTCGAAATTTCAGTTTTGAAATTTATCGCCAACGATTTTCACCCATTTTACAGCTTTTTGGTCATATGATTTATTATTTTAGTAACATATCTCAGTGTGTGTGGAAGTTGCAAGCTACAGAACTATTGCAACTTATGTCACTTTTGCACATGATATATTTTATGGCAATATTGTGAACATCTCTGATGGTCAACATTTTATGGTTGAGCCAAAAAATGGGTTTTACTGATTTGAAACCCATGGAAGTTAGCTTACAGTAATCGCTCACCTTTAAGAAAACCGGAGATTTTGGGCCAGTCAGCCATTCCCATCGACTTGGGTACCCCCCCCCCCGCCAGCGTCGCGTCCTAAGAGAATCGCTAAGAATAAGGAATTTCGGATTTCGAGCCAGCCAGCTAATTTCTTAAACTCATCCACGTCCACGTAACTCAGCCCAGCAGCTTTCTTAAAATTCTTAAAATTTAGAGAGTCCGCCACTGTTACCAACTACAGTATGGACCCAGAGAGCCGTGCGCAGCTCAAAGAATCGAAGCAAGATTATGACGACGCGATTATTTCTGAAGCTGACTACTTAGAACTCAAAGACATCGTGCTGAACGCTATTTCAGCTTATTCGAAGAAAACAAAATCAGCGTGATTTTCTTATTTTCATAGAATTTAAGAGAATCCACTCTCGGTGATCTGCCAGCAACCAATTTCCTTATTTTGGAGAATTTCCTTAGCAAAAAGGACCAGCCAGCTATTCTCGTCAACTTGGGTACCCCCCACCCCCCAAAACGCTGGCTGCTTCCTTAACGTCGAGTTTCCTTAAAGGTGAGCGATTACTGTACTTCCCAATGATTTATTAGGTATATCGACTGTAAGTGGATTTACCACTTAAGTGATAATTTGTCAAAACCTAAGATATATTTGGCTGTGCATATGGCTGTGCACCAAGAGTATATCAAAGTGATATCTCTAGATTCAAATATATCTGGACGCTGCTTGATACAATCTAAGCAGTTTAACACAACACATTGTATGTGTGTGTGTGTCCACAACAACCTATGTCAGTCAGTTCAATATATATCTGATCTGATCTGAGTAGTGTCATGATTTTTGTGCAAATCATTACTGAATCAACTATCACAATGCATTGTGTGATTGTTGTTCTTGCTCCAGCGATGATATGTGGGACGAGTGGACAATGCTCAGCAGTGACCAGCTGCTTATCTGAGCATTGTATGATGCCTTCGGGTCTGGAGATTTCTCCATCCAGCCCTACAGCATGTTGGTTGATTATGTCCCCCATCTATCGCCATCACTTGACATCCAGCTGCTATCGTGATCAAGCTGGATGGTACTATGTATCATGTGTTGATATGATTATTGATCATTACACTTTCGAGTCAGTGCATTGTCAACTTACATAGTAGTGTCAGTGATTACACTTGTTATATAAGTTATGCATAAGCATGGTGACTTATTTAGGCAGTGACTTATTTACAAGTGAGTATGTGTGTGATCGTTTTACTATACACACTATACTGATAATGAATGGTATTATCAAGATATATAGTATACTAAGATGATATCATGCAAGATGCTCTGCATACCACGTGCTGAATAAGTCTAGCATGATAGATTACAACTTAGTAGATATTGTAATCTTGAATATTTCTCATTCACAATAATGAGTTGATAGGCTTATTTCACATGCAGCTCAGGTGAGCATTCCTTCCAGTGATCCACCATAGAACGACAAGTCCATCCCATGTATCTCGACATGCATGTCAGGACTTTGTCGAGCTAATTATGATGTTAACAACCACCTTCAGGCACCTTTTGCCAACATGGATTCCAAATATAACATTCACTGCAGAATGCTTGTGCAATGTACATGTATTGATATTTCCAGTTGTTAACGTGATCAAACTGGTGTATACATGACAGCTGATATCGATGGATGTATGAATGATACATGCACAATCACAGTGATGCTCAGTATAATAGCGTACAGGTGGTGAAATGCACATCTAATGCATGCATTCTGTATATACTCTTGACAGTGTATACTTGGAAGTATGTGTGTGTGTTGCTGCAGAAATATTTATCTCAACACACTCGACTTTTTGCACACACTATAATTGCTGCAGAGTATACAATGATCTGTGATGTTGAATGTGTGTGTGTGTAAACAATCACACAGCATTCATGCGTCCACACTCATTATTGTAAGTTAGTATAATCTGACAGTAAGTAAAGTATAGTATCTCAGCAACATCAGAGTATATATGGCATGGTGTAGTATATTGTCATCATGCGTCCGTTCAGGATAATCCTGAATAGTATACATATATGCTGAGATGCACAGATGATCGTAGTAATATTTTGACATCATCATCGTAAAATTATAAGATGATCGTAGCACGCTGCAAGTGAATTTATGCAATCGCGCGCGCTGCTGATGAAAAGCATATATCGTCGCCATTTCTCAGCGCATGATACGAGCGCTGACTTATGCTGACTTATGCTGACTTGTGCGCGGATCATAAATCCGTCGATGATTTCTATGCCGTATCTCATTCTGTGTAATTTTCAACTGCGAATCATCCATGCGCGTGCATGTGCTTGCCGCGCATACTTCTGATTGCGAATCACTTCTGCGAGAACATATGATTGACGCGCATGCTTTCAGCTGCGAATCAATATCTCGCGCATCGACATATATGATCGTCGTACAGTATACATTTCTCAAAGCTGCAATTCATTCTGTGCGCGTATGTGACCACAGAGCATTTTTATGCCTCGTGCACACCTTTTCGCACAGTAAATTTGATGATCAGCTGTATGTGCGATCCTGCGAATGCGACAATTATCTCGCGCACTGTCTTCGCTATTGCAGCGGTATATGCGATATATCAATATGCGTATTATTCGACTGCGTCGTCAAATATGCTTGAACTCCGCAACCTGTAAACACACAATTATTGATATCTACTCGCTGCACTCACACTAAAGTTCTCGTTCTCGCCTTGACGATAGAATACCACTCTTAAGGCTTGCGCAGGCGAGCCTTAGTATATCTTTATGTTTAAGATAAATAACACGGTGTTCAGGAACAGCAACACGCGTGTAGATATGTGCGGGTATGAGTGCAGACTTCGGACAGAAGATCCTGCTCTAGCACAACGCTAGCTCATATACCAGATGTCCCCCAACTCATAGTTGGCACCGCAATCGGGTTGTGAACCCAAGGCATTGGTTGAACGACCAGTATCGGCTAAACGAATAATGCGTTTGCCACATGATACTGCGCATGCTTATTCAGAACATGCTAGAAGCAAAGATGCATACTTCTCCGAAACATTTCGGTTCTTCAAGATGGATCTTGCTTTGCCATCTCGAGTTCGACGTACGATCTCTCGATGACAGGTATCATTCATTGAATATATGACAGATGATGTCTTTCCTTGAATAAATGACAGATGATGTGACGTCTCATCTCGATGACATGTACAGTCATAGTCGACCGTACTGACGACTGTCTGTCATAATAATATATGACATGACATGACATGGTATGATATGTCTGACATGTATGACACGTATGACATGTATGACACATGTGTCATCGGTCATAACCCTGACACAGAAGCCAGAACCATAATCCAGAAGCCAAGACCAGAAGCCAGAACCAGTAGAAGATTCGCAGAACAAATTTAGAAATCCTGAAAAGTGAAAATCTGAATCCAAGCTTGCCGAAACCACAGAAGGAAAAGGAATGCCGAAAAGAAAAGTGCACGGCAAGGCAGACAGACTGTTGGCAGTCACCCCAGTGGGATGTACCGCTGCGGTGAATTCAGGGTCTCGATCGAGCACCACCGAACCCTGAACCGCTGACACACATGCAAGACATATGAGTGCGGGCAGGGCTAGAGATGCAAAAGAGAAGACTCTCGGCAATGTTGCCACACCGACACGTGACCGTGTAGCCGGTGGGGCCGAGGGAATCTCGTCTCCGGAATAAGAAAAGACGTCGGAGTCGTCGTCATCGTCGATCACGGAAAGCTCTCCCGGGTGAATCGACTCGTGAACCGAGTCAATCGAGCACAACTTAAGGGATGTGTCAGAGCATGCAGGCATTACCCGGTCCATAAAAGAGACATGTAGTGGTTCCTCGAAAGGGGACCCGAAAGAAGCAGGGTCCGATGCCGAAACCGGGTGAAGCCCAGCGTCGATCTCGTGATTGGCAGGTGGTGGCGCATCGCACACCACCTGCGGTACAGACAGAGTACCGATGTGTAGAGGTGGATGCTTACCGGCGGCGGCAGCACCACCGACCTGTGCAGCCGTAGCCGCAGACCGCAGGGTGTCCAGAATACCCTGCGCATCGGACAGCACACCATCCATGCGAGTGTCCGAAGCACTACGACCCAAGCCCGCATAGTGAGCGCGCAATCCCACATCGCGCTGCACCTGGTAAGTAAAGGGCTCAGGGTCGTCACGTACCAGTGGCTGGTCGTGCTGGTGGCATAGGTCAGCGAAGTCCTCGTCGTTCTCGTTGTCGAAGGCGGTCTGGAAGGCCGAAACCACCTCGTCCAAGTCCATGGCGGCATCACGTAGCTCAATATCACACGAACCACACACCTCAGGGCAACGTGCCGTGTCGTGAAAGTGTCCAGGGCAGAGGGGGCACTCCTGCACGAAGGCCGAGGATGCGGAGTGAAATGATATGCTCCTGGCACCCTGCTTCCTAATACCTTGAGGCCAATTCCCGCCTTTCGGGAGTGGGGATGCCGCGAAGCGGTGTTTCCATCTCACGTGACGGTCACGTCCGTGAAACTTACCGTCCGTACGACGGTTTCGCTCATCACGCCACTTGGACGGTGGAAATTTCACACCACCGCCCCCATGCTCACGGGGAAAATCTCTCCGTGGCGGCGGTGTGTCTCGAGAAACATCGCGCTCGTCATGTCGCAGCGAGGCAAGCAGGGTAGTGACCTCACCAATTACACGAGCGAACTCCTCGAGGAAGCCTGAAATGTCACTCTGCTCGTTACCTGTGTAGGCCAATCCGAGAGGCGTGTGCGCCGGGATAGGTACAGCCTTTGGGCGGTTGGGAGGGCCATCGGGTTCGCACACCACCACACCTCCAGAACGTGGGTGTAAATCTCTTCGATGCCCACTTTCGCCAGTTCAGTGTCCAGGCGAAGTGGGGTAATTACCTCTTTGTAGAACTCGGCGTCCAGTGCCGCCAGTAGTTGCCTCTTGGCGGCTTCGTCGTCCAGGGGACCGGCTCCGCTAGCCGCGATAGCCTTCAGACATTCGTCAAATTGTGCGACCAAGGGTTCAGGATCATCAGACGATCCAAAAGAAATGCTTAAGAGCTCTTCGTGGTGGCGGAGCGGCCGATGTCCAGGCGGCAGGAGCCGCTTGGTGATCTCCAGGAGAGCTCGCTTACCGTCACGCGGAGAAATCCGGGCCGAAGCGTCAACCCACCTTCGAGCTGGAGAGTGGGGAGTCGTCAAAGACACCAAAGCACGAAGCAAAATGTCGTTGTAAATGGGGTGAACTTCTTTGGTGACGTCCACGAGGTCAAAAATATCCTCGCTGGCGGTGTCCTTGTTGACGAAAGAGGCCTCCAAGGCAGTCACCAAGGAGTCCCAAAGCAGTTGACGATGCGGCTCACTCCCTGAAAACGAAGACGCTTTCGTGCCCAAGGTGTCCTTCGCAACACGCTTCACAACGTCAGTGTCCCAGGACGATTGCAACACGGCATTGCCGCGTGTCCTGTCAGCAGCAGCGAGTGCGACTTTCGCTGACTGCGGGGTGCTCTTATAGCGAGCACCCACGTTCCTAGCAAAAATAGAATCTAGGCGCATTCTAGCGCCCACGGCCGGTGTACCAACTGAAGATGAAGTCATCAGAATAAATTCCTATAGGAGGGGGGTTGGGGAAAAGGCGAGGCGCAAATTGTAAGGTGGCGGGCGACGGTAATGCAGTTGCGGAGTAAGGACAAGATGGGGTCGAACGAAATCAACGAAGTCGAATACGCGACGGCCAAGGAGATGTCGACAGGGGTGATCAAGCCAAGTCAAAAACAAAATCCAACGCGGACACTCGAAGAAGTTGCCGAAAGTCCCAATCCGAAATCCCACCGCAACTTAGCGCAAACCGCACGCCCTAAAGTGGCCAACTCAACACCTCGCGAGGCCCCAACGCCCCGCCAAGCGGAAAAGCTTAGCCAATCATGGCAAAGTCAGCAGTGAGAAAAGCGGGGTAATACCCCATAATCTGTGAGATATATTATACCGTAATATATCGAGGTGGTCACCGAATACTTTTCATATAAGTGTAAACTGATTATCAGGAATAACGAATATAAAGAGTATCTGTGACCTAGGTTTCTGCCACCAAGTACTGTACGAGTACTGGTACAGCTAAACGGAGTCATGCACATAATGACCTACGGTGCACTGAATCCAGCAGAGCCCATCGCCCCTTGGTTTTGTCCGGCTGCGCGTGCACATCGCGCCTCATCAACATTTCGGACTACGTCATTCCAACAATGTCAGCCGACCGCCCTTCGCTCGGCGCTGGCCTTCGTGCATCCCGGGGTGCTGGGGGGAATTCCCCTGGCACTACTCCGCCTGATAGTCCCGCTAGGGACGGTCAGTCGGACCCCATCGTGCGAATGTCCTCACTTCGCCGGCGCCCTACACCAGCATCTCGGGCAGCCACGTCCGCGGAGTTCCACGCTGGCGCCTCTGTGTGGGTCTCCACCCCCGTTCGTGTCGTGCCTCCCAACGGAGTAAATCCGGCAGATGGGGGGCTACTTACGATTGCCCCCTGAACTTGTTTTTTGCCCCCTGAAAAATTGCCCCCTGAACTTTTTTTTCAGGCCCTGAAAATATTTTTCAGGCCCTGAAAACCATTTTCAGGCCCTGAAAACCATTTTCAGGCCCTGAAAATGACTTTCAGGGTCTGATCTTGTTTTATACTAGGCTAGTTATACACCTTAGAAAAAACCTCATGGTTAATATAAGTTTTACACAAAAGTTTAGGGCCTGAAAATTTGGAATTCGCACTCTTAAGATGCCCCCTGAACTTTTTTTTCAGGGCCTGAACTTTTTATTCACTTTTCGTGTTATATAAAGTTTAGAATTATATTCTCATGTCCCCATCTTGCCCCCTGAAAAAAAAGTTCAGGGCCTGAACTTTTACAGTGTTCCAAGCCCTGAAAATTCACATAAGGCCTACAAATGCCTTTTCAGGCCCTGAAAATGACTTTTCAGGCCCTGAAAATGGTTTTCAGGCCCTGATGAAAATGGTTTTCAGGCCCTGAAAATGGTTTTCAGACCCTGAAAACGGTTTTCAGGCCCTGAAAATGGTTTTCAGGCCCTGAGAATGGTTTAAAGGCCCTGAAAATGACTTTTCAGGCCCCGAAAACGGTTTTCAGGGCCTGAGAATGGTTTTCAGGCCCTGAAAATGACTTTTCAGGCCCTGAAAACGGTTTTCAGGGCCTGAAAATGGTTTTCAGGCCCTGAAAATGGGTTTCAGGCCCTGAAAATGGTCTTCAGGCCCTGTAAATGACTTTTCAGGCCCTGAAAATGGTTTTTCAGGCCCTAAGAATGGTTTTCAGGCCCTGAAAATGGTTTTCAGGCCCTGAAAATGACTTTGCAGGCCCTGAAAATGACTTTGCAGGCCCTGAAAATGACTTTGCAGGCCCTGAAAATGGGTTTTCAGACCCTGAGAATGGTTTTCAGGCCCTGAAAATGACTTTTCAGGCCCTGAGAATGGTTTTCAGGCCCTGAAAATGACTTTCCCGGCCCTGAAAATGCCTTTCAGGCCCTGAAAATCATTTTCAGGCCCTGAAAATGACTTTCCAGGCCCAAAACATGACTTTCCAGGCCCTGAAAATGCCTTTCCAGGCACTGAAAAGGGCTTCATTGCAAGTTATGCATGCTCCCCCCCCCACCCCCCCTATACTCATGTTATCCATTATTAAGTGTGCTCAGGCACGTGACGGGCATTCCTCCCAAGTAGACAACCCTCTGGAAGGGTATTCAACCTATAATTGCCGCTTAACACCGCTACTCAACCCCCCTTGCTTTCCACGGTGTGTGGCTAAGGATTGAATCAAGAAAGTTGCCTCCTTGCTTGGAATGCCCATGGCCCGCCACAAGAAGGGATCCACACAAATTTTGGGCTGCCAACCCGATACCTTTGTGTAGTCGGGGACTTGCCCACACTCTCCTTGCCACGGTCACATTTCTGAAACACGTGTTTATGAACAAGGCTACAATTCAAGCAATTGCAATATCTTTATGGCAGGAAAGATTGACCAGTAAATTAACAGGTTGAGCAACAGCTCCTCCAAATAGTTACTTCAAGTTAGAACAGCCTCCAAATGGGCAATATTCAGGTCTTATACTTTCAAGGCGCGCAGTTCATATCTCTAATCGATCTGTCCCATGTCGGCTGGCATATCATCATCTGCCACCTATACAAATCCTAATCAGAGAATCTGCATTTGGACAATCCTAATCAAGACAGTTGATTTCATTGTCCCTTGCTGATCTTTGCCTTCTTCCTACGAGGAGCCACGTCCAGCACTTCTTCTTCATCACTGTCACTGCTCATGGTGCATTTCAATTGAGTTATATACTCATGTGTCCAACATCTCGGATATTTCCTAGATTGCCTCTTCGTCTCTTCAGACACCCCAGCCTTATTCTCAACCATTGAAGTCAATCCAGTATCCGACCCATATGGTTTCTTCGGTGGTACATGAACAGTCTCCACCACAGAGGCTGGGGCATCCTCAGATATGGCCTCAGACTTCTGCTCGGTGATAGGCTGATCATCTGGCTGAACAGGTGAGGTCGGGGAGGTGCCCTTTGGTACCCAGTGAAGTTCACCCTTCTCATCCATGATCAATTGCAGTCCCAGTCTCTTCAACCTTCGAGCTTCAGCTTGTTCTTCAGCATCGTCAGCTACCAAGTCATCGAACTCGCTGACGTCATCCTCGGTGTCATCATATTCAGGCGAAGTTGGCTCCCATTTCGGACTGGCAGTGTCCATGTCATATATGACACCCGCGTCATCTTTGTCATCCGAACCTGGTAGCTTCTCCTTACTGTTAGTGACACCTGCGTCATCATTGTCATCGGAAGCTGGTAACTTCTCCTTACTCCAGGACACAGCGCCTGTACCCGAATCTTCACTGTCCGTAGGCGCTGAGTGTATAGGCTTACGCCCCGTGTAGGGAATTCCACGATATTCGTCATCGTCAATCACAATCGTCGGATTCCAGTACCCAACGCTGCTGATCGGTAATGAGAATGGCGCTACCGGCGCCTTCAACTGAGTGGCGTCTTCCAGAAACCAGCCGCCGCCCCTATTACGCTCCCAGCGGCGTAGCGCACCAGAAGGGTGGACGATAATATGCTGCCAGCTATAATCAAGTCCAGGCTTTCGCTCCCCATAGTACGAAGTCAATGGCTCGGGAGTCCCCTTCCGAGCCCATTGCCATCTCACTGCCCCAGTACGCATAAATACAATATGCCAATCGAATGGCTTGGCCGGGCTATTGTTCCCTGGCACAACTCCTCCCCTCTTAGCTTGTTAGTACAAAGAGATGATAACTCAGAGTCATTTGTACAGCAGCTAAGATCCAGACACAGATCAGCCATGCGTATGGATGCGTGATATGCTTTTCTGATCGAACAGGTGCTCGAAGAGTTGACGAAGCAATCCAGAGGGCAGAGGGTATACAGCAGTGGAGACTCCCGCTCCTTGTTGCCCCGGATGAGGTCCCAGTTGAGCAGTTTCCGGATGTGATCCCAGAGTCTGTTGGTGAAGACAAGGAGTATCCATCGTACAGTACCGCAGGTCCACTGGAGGAGGCGACTGCGTCCAGATGCAAGTAGGCTTGCGGTAGCCAGTGCCATACATACAGTAAGAGCAATACAACGGGGTAGGTAACCGGCGAACTACGGGTCGAAATCGCAGCGCAAAGGGAAACCTGCCCATCGAATTTTCCATAAACCAATGCTTGGGTTTGAGAAAGTCAAAAATTTGGAGCGTTCGGCGTACACAGGCATCAGCCTGTCGCAGTTGTCGCACCCCAGTGGTCTTAGCCTGACTGTATTCGGTGCACGGTGGACTAGCCCAGATGACGTCAAAGTAACCAGGCGCGTAACGCTTGAAGTCCCAGTCCTGAACCTTCTCAGCGTAGGTAGGTTGCCAGCGAGGATCATGATCGACGGTGACCACAGTGCTCTTCGGATAACATGACATGAAACTTCTCTCCACACTTCCTGTACCACTGAAAAGTACTAGTAGTCGCAACTCGCGTGTCGAGACCACAGAGTCCAGAAGAGCTAGATGCGTCACAAAGGCGTCAGAGGAGCGACAGTATTGTTCCCAAGGTAGGCAGTTGTCCAGAGAAGTGAGTTTCCCTTCATCAGAAGTATCCAGGAAAGTTAGAGCTCCGGCGCGTTCCCGCCTTTGCTTCCGCTGCATTCTGACCTCCTGTAAGGCTTTTTCCCGGGCTTGTCCTTCTCGTGATAGTCTCAGTTGTTCGAACTCCGTGAGCTGTTCGAGTTCACCCCCGTAGTTCAACGACTCACGGGTCTTCCAGGAGTCATGAGCATTAGAGTACCCAGTCCAGCGAACCAGAAATTCTTCTACTTCCTTGCCTCCTTTCATAGGTTTCACTCTTCGAGCCAGAATCTTAGACACATGGGTCTGGGATTGTCCATCCACGAGAACCTTGGCAGGAGTAGGTATTTGCCGACGCAGCGCAAAAGCTTCATCCGCGGTGCGGTATTCCTTGAGGCGATGCTGCGCAAAAACATCGTGGATACGCCATTTAGGGGGTAAGTTGAGCCGGTAAGCCACCGGGGCACCTCTGTCAATTTCGGGTAGCTCTCGCTGCTGGTCACTGAAGAACCTCTCGGTGATGGGTAAGGGCCCGTGCCAGCGAGGTCCCAGCTTCCTGAAGGATTCGCGGTTCATGATATTTTCCGTGAGATGCTTGGCATCTACCCAGACCAAGTCTCCCAACTGAAAGGATTTGGCGGTGTGACGCTGGTCAAACTGATGTCGCTGGCGTTGCTGTGCCAGTTCTAGCTTAGTGCGGGCGTCCTCTAGTTGAGCCGCGAATTTACTAGCCATCTCGTGTGCCGTACCTTCTCCACCCTTACGCTTGGAGTGTTGTCCAGCAGCCGCTTGCAGGAACAAGTCCAGTTGCGACATAGGCGAGTGCCCCAAGACCAACTCAAACGGGGTAAAGCCGGTTACATCGCTCCGCGTATCGTTTATGGCGAACTCTACGTTGGCACACCACAAATCCCACTCCTCTGGATTGCTACCTACGAAGGACCTTAGCATGTCTTCTACCACGCGGTTGGTATGTTCAGCTTGTCCGTCCGAACGAGGGTTGTAAGGCGTGGTGGAAGCCACTTTAGTTCCCATAAGTCTCATCAATTCCCTCCACATAGCATCCTGAAATCGAGGGTCGCGGTCAGAGACAATCTTCATAGGGGTGCCATGTAGTTTCCAGATGTGGTCGAAGTAGATTCGAGCGATAACCTCAGCGGAGCTGTCCTGGAAGTTCAACGGGATGATGTGAACCATTTTGCTGAGCTTACACGTGAAAGTAGCAAAGGCATCGTGATTCCGCGCCGTGACTGGCAGTCCAGTGACAAAGTCCACACTGACCACTTGCCATAGTCGCGTAGGAATAGTGTGTGGGTTCAGCAATCCATCCGGGTAGGAATTCCTCGGTCGCACCGCTTGACAGATAGTGCAAGATGAAACCCAGCGTCCCACATCTTCTGCTGCCCCTTTCCACCAGAAGCGTCGCAGTACTCGTTCCAGAGTTTTGTCCCTGCCCGCGTGTCCAGCGGAAACAGATGCATGCGCCTCTTGCAGCACTACCTCACGGAGGGGTGAATCTTCTCCCAGTACCAACTGATAGCGCCCAGCGCTCACCCTCCACAACACATCTCCCACTACGCAGAAGTCACGAGTGCGTTGGTGCGGAGCTTCTTGGATTTCCTTCCTTTAAGTCTGAAGGGGGCCAGGTCGCCCATATTCCGCTTGCAGCGCTTTGAGGAACTGGCCTCCTGATATCTGCTGATGCAGGTCTCGAACGCTGGCCGCGTCTCCAGTACGCACGATAGGAGGGGGGGAACTCGTCTTCCTTTCCCGCTTGACACGCTGTCGAGCTGGCGGGGCGTACACCACTAGCAGGGGCCAAGGAAGATCCAGAAGGGCTCCATCCGGGGCAGCGAACATCTGCACAGGTTCTCCTTGAGCGTCATGGGTAGGAATAATGTACTCCACTCTCATTCCCGCAGATCTGAACAACTGCCGCCACTGTGGCATGCGAGACTGAAAGTCAGGAAGGACAAAGAGAGCTGAAGTATTCTCAGGGTCCAGACGCCATTCTTCCACATATCTCCTCAGTACGGCCTCGATGGTCAAATGGTTGGAGGAGAAGGGAGGATTGCACCAGACGTTCAACCCTCGCCAGTTTTCCTTCAAGCGGTCCGTCCAGTAGCGGTTGACCTGACGATTCTTTCCTCCCAAGTCGCAACAGGCGTCCACCTCGAAAGGTCCATATTCTTGACTCAAGAAGTCGAACATGTCCGCACGGAACTTCCAGTCCTGTCGGTCGCTAGGCTCCAGGAGTCTGGTTGAGGCCTCGCTGCACTTCGGCGTTGCTGAGTAATCAACAGGGGTCTTCCTGGGAGAAGGAGGCGAGGACGCTGTCAGTTTGCCAGAGCGCGTCTGAACCGCCAGGGATGCTTCCTCGTACCCGGTTTCGGCCAGCTGCAGGGTATGTAAGGCGTCCATCCAGAGTTGAGGGGAGTCCATCCAGGTGAGAGTCCCACTGTACGCGAGGACTGGTTCAGGATCTTTGGTCTTGGCGCCGTTGGACTTGCGCTCCTTCAACTTGTTGGGATCTACCACTCCCAGGGGCGCGCGTCCTTGGCGAGACTCTTTACCAGCTGCAGGTCGAAACTTGCTGGCAGTGTCTGCGGCCGAGGGAGGTCGCTGCGGTTTCCCAGTAACCGGGTGCACAAAGCCAAAGAAAAAAAAGAAAAAAATGTGACATACTCCTACCGGAGACGTGATGTTAGGAGGTGCACAGCTGTCAAGCCTGCCCCTTTATTTCTACCTATCTACAGATGTCCCAGGCAGTTATCACTTGCAAAAGTTAAAACCCTCCCTGCAGCCCTGCCTCATAACGGGAGGCTGCAGTTCAGATGGCACGGGCGACAAGCGGTTAAAGATGCTCCCACTGTTAATTTGGCACCAGGCAAGCAAGTTTGTCCGATGCCAAGTGAGGCCGTCTACTAGTGGAGCTCCTAATGGGGTCTCCCAGTATGCGGCCCGGTGGGGGTGCATATCCTAGGATACATGCAATTCTAAAAGCACAAGTTGTGCTCCAACTAGAGCAAGATCTGCAGAGGGTAGATGTTGAGCAGATATTGTGGTCGAATGTAGATGCGCCAGTCTAATGACCACGCCGCTGCCACCGCTGAAAACCCCCAGATGCGTCGTGTTGTGGGGGACGAAAAGCGGATGCCGGCTCTGTCGTGCCTGTCCCGCCAGGTTGCCAAACTCGTCGGCCGCTGACTCGCTCCCAGCAGGTCCTGCACATGCGCGCTGAGTGAAGGCGCGCCAGGGAAATGTAGCTGGCGGAATTTCAGACGTGCTGGTCATAGACCTCCACGTCCAAGCCGTCCGCCTCATGCCAGGGGTCCTCGTACTCGAGGTCGGCGATGTCCTCGTCCTGCGAGTCCCCCTGCGCAGCTGCTTTCCCCTTTTTGCTCGTTCTCGGTGGGGCTAGGCGGCACCGATGCCGGTTTACCACTACGTTTCTCACCAGGAGAAGGCGGTGTGCCAGACGGTGCACGCTGAACGATGTCCGAAAACGTCGAGTCCGAAACCGCTGCACCACAGGATGGCGCCGCGGTTTGCGCGAAGTCTCTGGACTTCACTGTTCCAGAGGCGTTGCCAAAGGTGAAAGATGCTCCTGGCACGACTGTTGGCAAAACGGAAGGAGTCGTGAAAAACCCCGTCGCCGCTGGCGGATCTCTCCGCTCAGCGCGCTCCTTCGCGTTCTGTCGCTGCGTGGTTCTTCTGAGGGTCCTGACGCTTGGCCCCTGCGATGAGGCGGTGCCACGCGTGGATGAAGAAGGCGGAAACGTCGATGAAGTCGCCAAGCCCGGTGCTGTCGTGCTAGCCCGCTCAAATGCGGGAAGGCACACCGTTGCCGCTGCTGCAACTGCTCTAGTCGCGTGCAGAGCCAGATGCGTTAGGCTATGTTGCGGCGTAAGCGCAATGGACTCGTCGTCACCGATGCATTCCGGCAGGGCCGCCCCCTGCCTTCGTGCTAGCCTTTGTGCTCTCAGCGCAGCCTGAGCTGTGCTGATGAGTAACTCAAGGCTCATCTCCGCTGCTTCGTGCTGCGGACTCGTTGCCGGTCCGCAAGATGTCGGCTTTCGCCCCCCCATGTCGTGAGAGCCCGCTTTAACACAAAATTCTCGTGAATAATTTCAAAATTATCTTCCCTTTATCCATTATATCGCTTGAAATTTTTCATAAAGATTTTGGGTGAGAGCGTTGCGCAGCCGCCCTCCCAGTTCTTCGTCCTCAGGCCACACTGGGCGAGACAAAACTCTGGAGAGGGTGCTGCGACGTTTCTATTGGCGTGGTGCCGCGGAAGATGTGGGCACCTGGGTTGCATCCTGCGCAGTGTGCCAATCAGTGAGGCCGCGGGGAACTTACCCGGATGGGTTGTTAAACCCTCACAGCATCCCGAACAGGCCATGGCAGGATGTCGCGGTGGACTTCGTCACCGGCCTGCCGGTATCAGAGAGCAATGACGCTTTCGTGGCCTTCACTTGCAAGCTGACGAAGATGGTCCACGTTGTGCCGATGAACTTCGGCGACAGCTCCGCAGCTGTGGTGGCCAGAATCTACTTTGACTCGGTGTGGCGCTTACATGGCGCGCCTATGAAGATTGTCTCTGATCGTGACCCACGGTTTCAAGATGCTTTCTGGCAGGAACTCATGAGACTGATGGGTGTGAGAGTGGCTCGTACCACGCCGTATAACCCTCGGTCTGACGGCCAGGCGGAACACAGCAACAGGGTTATTGAGGACATGCTCAGGTCCTTTGTAGACGCCAATGTGGAGGACTGGGATCTGTTCACCACTAACGTGGAGTTCGCGACCAATGACTCCAGGAGTGAATCTACTGGCTTCACGCCATTTGAACTGGTGTTCGGGTTCTCGCCGCTGTCGCAGTTGGACCTTTTCCTGGAGGCCGCACAGTCCACCGCTGGACGACGAACTGGGGGAGTAGGCACCGCACACGAAGTGGTTGTGAAATTTTCGTCGCAGCTGCGGGACGCCAGACAGCGGTTAGAGCTGGCTCAACAGCGACAGCGCGAACAGTTTGATCGCAGACACGGGCAGCGGGGGTATGCTGTTGGAGATCTGGTCTGGATAGAGGCGAAACACCTTACGGAGAAGGTGATGGATCGCTCCATCTGTAGGAAACTGACCAAGCGCTGGCATGGACCAGTTCCGGTGACCGAACGCTTCTTCAGCGATGTACAGATAGCCATGCCAGAAGCCGACAGAGGAGCTCCAGTAGCCTACCGCCTACGCCTCCCTCCTCACTGGCGGATTCACGACGTGTTCGCTCAACATCGCCTCAAACCGTACACCAGCGGACAAGATGCTTTTGCCGCACGCGATCACCTAGCAGTACCTGAAGAGGTGGTAGTGGACGGTCAGAAGGAAGCACACGTTGAGCGCATTCTTGTACGCCGAGTGCGGTCTGTTCGAGGAAAGGAGGTGGAAGAGTGGAAGGTTCGCTGGACTGGCTACTCCAAAGCTCACGACCAATGGAGGACGCGTGACAAACTTGAACGCGGAAGTCCACTTCAACAACTTCGTGAATTCGAGCAAGCGAGACTGCACATGGAAGCGCAAGTCCGCGACGAAGCCACTCGGCGACGCGAGCAGCGTGGCCGTCACTCCGCTCAAGCTGGAATGACACTGGCCCACCTCATCACTAATCCCTGCGATGAACTGGACCAGCTCGAACAGATGGAAGATGATATCCCCCTGCCGTGGGAACGCCAAGAGCGTGTGGAAGATGGGTCGTTGGCACTGGTGACAGAGCTGCTGGCAATACAGGCAAAAACAACCCGCACGCCCAGGATTCTCGTACTTTTCAGCGGTACTGGCTCAGTAGAGAGGGAATTCCTAAATTGCTTCCCCTCCGCCTCAGTGGTGACCCTCGACTCCGGCCATATCTGGCAACCCACTCATGTGTGTGACATCCTGCAATGGGACTACAGACAATACCCGCCTGGATTCTTCGATGTTATTTGGGCAAGTCCCCCCTGCAGGCAGTACAGTCAAGCGCGCACCACTGGTGGACCCCCTGACCTTCCCCAGGCTGACAAAATCGTACGCCGAGCATTGCAGATCATTGACTACCTAGAGCCAAAACATTGGTTCATGGAAAACCCCAGAGGTCGCTTCCCTAACGCGCTACGGCTTCGCCCTATGATGCGCCAGCTTCCCCCACCGCTGGTGTGTACCTACTGCATGTATGGTACGCAGTACATGAAACCCACCTGCATATGGACAAACTCAGCACCACCCTCGCCCCTGCTACGCTGTACTACTTCGACACCGTGTGCGTGCAGATGGGCAACCGGTGCTCACCCAGAGACTGCTCAGCTTGGACCTCACCCGCAGCAGACTGGAGCAGGTCGATCTGCGAGTGTATACCCCGTACCAGCACTCCTGCTACGACAACTTTTCCGACATTTACGCCTCCGCGATACTGAAGACCCGCTTTAGATTCCAAGTGGCACCCTTCTTCTTGAAAGTGGTGCCCTGGTAGCGGCAGGCGAACTATGCTCGAAGAGGAACCAGAGAACCTAAGAACTGGAAACAGCAAGGAACCAGAGAACCTAAGAACTGGAACTTAGATGGGTACCTTAGCGGAGTGATCCCAGGAGGTAGACCACTCCTAAGGGGGGGAGAGTTGTGCCCGGAGGCACAGCGTGAGCCGATATGCCTATGCGTCTGTATGTGTGTCATCGGGGGTAATCTGGGATTGGCACGATGACAGTGAAATTGGGCTTGAAATCACGATGAGAATGATTACCAGATGTCCGGGGTATGACAGTATGACACTATGACACTATGACAGTATGACAGTATGACACTATAGTAGTATGACAGTACTGTGGGGGGTGTCATCGTGGAACTCAGTCAGACCCTCGAAGAATGGTCAGATTCGCATCGGGGTTGAAAAGACAATGAAATCGAATATCAGATATTAAGGTTATGACAGCATGACAGTATGACGCTATGACAGTATGACAGTATGACAGTACAGTAGTATGACAGTACTGTGGGGCAGTCATCGTGTCAGTCTGTTGGCATAACATCTTAATCGAGAATGACGAATCGGAATTAGAAATGAGATCGGATCGAGAACTGAACGTTGAGCCGAAGTGTGACATCGGCTCTCGAGTGGTTGACCCTGCAACCTGAGTGACGAGTGAATAAGTGGAGCACTTGAGAAGTGTTTAGCCTTCAGAACTCGGAACTGAATTATCGTTTGTACCTCAATCTGGCCCTGATCCAGTATATTATAAAATCCGAATTGTGTACCTTTGCACGTTCAATCAAAAA